>JARJDW010010084.1:0-12832 GCA_030264715.1 Adinopsis sp. GC000173
ATCATCGTTGTTTTGCGCTATGCTGGAAATGTGAATAATAAACTCCAGCCTGAATTTACATATGTTTAAAATATTCCGGTAGTCGAAAATCTTATTAATTTACATCTTTATTCTCTGTCTATAGAGAGCTGAGAGAAGCTGGCTGGTTGCTGCTGCTGCTGCTGTTGCTGTTATAAATTTTGTTAACATCTGACACGTCGTGAATATCTAATACGATTAAATTAATAGTTTATTAAGATGGATTAGTTTCACATTTTAAAACTATAACAATTAGTTTAAATTAATGAATATATGTATGTTTATTGCACGAATAAGGTTCTTCACCTTTATTTAGATCGTTATCTTTGGTATATAATGCAGAATTTATAATAATTATGTTGTATATAATATTGTTAAGTTGATGGAAACGTTTAAGCAATGCAATGCACTGAATAATTAATCATTTTTTTAAATGAAAAGATATTGTTTTTGATATTTTAATATTTTGCATGATATATTTCAATTTAATATGTTATTAATTTCTTAGAAAAAATGCAAAAGCAACAACAGATTTGTTTCAGCAATATTGCTTATGCGAGAAACAATAAAATAAAACTTCCAATACTTCTTTAGATACATTTTTCACTTTGATTCTTCCAAATTTTATCATTTTTCAAACAAATAAAATTTAACAAATATTTCTCATAGATATTTTCCAATTCTATGCAGTAAGTTACGTTATGACAAGAAATTGTATCAAAACTGTTAATTTTGTTACATTAAGTTTTAGCTTGTAATACCAATTATCAGATTTAGTTGCAGATATAAAACGCCTAATTCAACTCCAGCATATATTTCCAATACGAAGTGTTTTTTTTATATACAAAGCAAAAAATTTATTTACTGTGTGATAAAATATTAATTATTAGCTGGCTAACAAGCAAATTAATTGCAGCGATAAATTTGCTAGACAAATTTTAGTTAGTATCGTAAATTTATACATTTTACATTAGGTACATAGATATTTTATATACAATATTTATTATAGAAAATCAATAGAAGTTATTGATTAATAAATTTTCTTGATCCGTTAAACAACATCACTATTTCATTAATACGCCTATGTTAAACCATTAAAGTGTCAGTGTTTAATTACTCAAAATTGGATTATTGTTTTATAACTAATAATGATAATGTTAAAAGGAATGTGTATTACTTAATGCTTTTTTAATTTTATTCGCTATACAATAATGTTAATTACATTTTTTAATCCAGCAAGAAATTGATAATAAATTTAATGACTTTTCTGAAGAATAATAATATAAAGGCACTTTCATAATAAAAATGAAAAATAAAAGTAACGTTAGATTTTTTCTTTCAAATAATCATCATCGTCGTAAAGATTACAAGCGTGCGTATACTTACAAACCTACTACCATAAAATGCAATAAATTCTACATGATCGAAACACGAATGATTAATAATAATTAACGCACGCCCACTATAAAAAAGCGATAAATTGTACAATATATTAGAAACCAATTTGGATATTTCGCTTATTGTTTCTTTAAACGAACGGACGATTAGTTAATTTGAATTGCTAGTGAACACAAATATTTACCTACTCAAATAGTGATTACATATGTATGATTTATAATAAATGTATAGACGTATAGCAGCATATATAGTCAGTGCTTATTTATTGTTTAAATACTATTAGAATTGTAAAACAATATTTTTAAGAAATTCGCTGTTGAATATTTATGTTTAAGAGATTTAATGTCTAAGTAAATGTTATTGTAAAATACTCATTACTAATAATTTCCATATAATACAAATATTTATACTTGCACCTGATAAATAAATAATGATATAAAACTACCTAATTCTAGTTTGAAAATAGCAACATTTTCTGATCCAAAAAATATGAAATTTGGTTTAATTAGCTCTCTATTGAACATTTATAGTTAAAAGGTTTAAAATCTCAGTAAATGTTGTTGTTAAATACTTATCCATTGAATAGTCAATAGAAATAAAACAAATTTTTAATTAGACTTAATAAATGGAACTAATTGATAGAATTCATAAGTTTAGGATTTAAATGTGTAGTAGGCAAAATCTTATGACAACAAAGTTAAATTATTGTTCTAGATCTTGTTGCTTCAACATTCATTTTTTATTAATTATCTAATTACTTCTATATTGAATATTCATAGTTAAAACATTTAATATCTCAGTAAATGTTGTTGTTAAAATACTTATCCACTGAACAGTCAATAGAAATGAAACATTTTTTTAATTAGACCTAGTAAATGGAACTAATTGATAGAATTCATAAGTTTAGAATTTAAATGTGTAGTACTGAAAGGTCAAAAAAGGATATAATTAATACAATAATTTCGATAGCTGAATCAGTGGCGAACGGAAGGCAAAATTCTATGATAAAAAAATTAAATTTTTGTTCTAGATCTTGTTGCTTGAACATTCATTTTTTATTAATTACCTAATTATTTCTATATTGAATAGTCATAGTTAAAAGATTTAATATCTCAGTAAATGTTGTTAAATACGTCTCCATTGAATAACTAATAGAAATGAAACAAATTTTTAATTGCACCCAATAAATAGAACTAATTGATAACATTCATAAGTTTGTGATGTAAATGTTGAGTACTGAAAAGCCAAAGATAAGGTATAATTAATAATTTTGATAGCTGATTCAGTACCAAACGGAAGGCAAAAATTTTATTAACACTTCATTCATTTGAAACAGTGTTTCGACGTTTCGAGCACACTTCATGTTCATATTTAAGAACATTTACATAAAAAAATGTGTGGGCTACAAATCATGTTCTGCTAGATGTTTTTGCCAAACGATTTGTAACCCTCACAATTTTTTTTTTGAAGATGAGCAAGAAGTGTACTCGAAACGTCTAAAAACTGTTTTAAATGAATGAAGTATACTAATGAAAATCTAACAAAATTATTGAAATTTATGCTATATCACTTTGCTTCAATATCCAGTTTATTATAAATTCACTTTTCAATCAATTTTGTACTTTTACACATGTTTACAATCTGTACATTTATAACAATAAATATGGGTCGTATAAAACTTTTATATTTAATTCCCATTAATAATATTCAAGATCACTATTTTCTATTCGAGAATCATTAATTTCAATCGAGTTTTTAAGTAACTTATTATTTATTATCTATCTATACAAAAAATGTCAATTTCTTTCATAACAATTAAAAGTAGAATATTATCAATAAAAAATATGATTTCGATTTATGATTGAATTATGATTTCACCAAGCTATTCAAAAATTTAATTGAAATGCTGTTATAACCGAAATGATATATTTAATTGGCAGTGATTATATTGCAAAACGGAATTTAAGTAAATTAAGAAAATTTCTAATAAATTTTTTTCTAAAAGTACCTAAATATGTTAGTGAAATCGCATGCAGCGAGAGAGAATGTAAAAAATCTCGTTATTTATCACACACAATAATAATCAAAACCCACAATTGGCGCGCGCGCATTAAAACAAAAACTTGATTAATTGTCTTATAAAAAGAACATGCATTGTATTTGTATTCGTAAAAATTTGCCATTTTATTCATTATCTACTTTTAAATACAATAATTTATTGAGTGTTGTATTCATTTAATATATTTACCATTTTACATGTAAATTAAGGATGTAGGTAGATTTACATCGCACAATGTGGCAGAAATGACAATGGTGGAAATGAATAAATTTAGTGGACAATTTTATCATTTTAACTTGTAGTTTTTCTAGATTTATAACAAATATAGTTAAATACATACAGTATAGTTAACGATGCCAAGATATCATTTATTGTTGACGCATTAATTCCCATTCTTTTATAAGAAATAGAGCAAATTCGTGACTGCTGGGTTTAATTAATTAAGCAAGAAATGAGAAAATGCGCAAATTTACAAATCTAATTAATGTCGCAGGCAAGATAAAAGATTTTGTCGGATTTAATGAATTACAAATGTGAACAAAGTTATATGGTTACGCGATATACCTTTGATCTAAATCCAGGTTTGCTGAATTTTTGGAAATACTGTATTTAAAACAAGATTTCAATATGATTTGTTATAATCTATTCATTTTTATCCTGCCGATGTAATTGCTTGACTAACCTAAACGAACGAGGTCTATTTATCCAACAGAACGATAAAGAAAATGATTTTTTAGACCCCTTCTAATCATCACAGCAAGGTGAAAATTTGTGAACATTGTGTATAAATTATTATTAGGTAATACTACGATATGCAATTTTTAGATTAGCAAAAATCAAAAAAAAAGTTGACAAAATTTTTTTCGAGCGAAAAAGCGGCAAGGGATTAAGAAAATATTTTTTTTGGACCATTTTTATACATCGTAGCAAGTTGAAAATTTGTGTATATACTACTAATAAGCAATACTACGATATGCAATTTTTAGATTGGAGAAAATCGAAAAAAAGTTGAAAAAAATTTTTTCGAACGAAAAAACGGCAAGAGGAACCTTACGATTTTTGCTAAAAATCGATGGGTCATCGATTTTGTTCAAACTTTGTATAAGGGGGTATTTTGTCATTCTAAAACAATTGACGTGGCGAGTTGCTCAAAATTTCCCATAGGAAAAAAGTTATGGGACATTTTATGGTGAAAATTCATGTTTTTCACGATTTTCCTCCACTTGTTTTTACTTTATTGCATTTTTTCCAACGCCAATCGACGAGAAATAAAATTTTACATAGTAATTAATAATTTGAACAATCAGTTTCCTTCATTAACAACGTCAAAAAAATAAATAATTGGTGAAACGCATCCTTAACTTTACTTTTTTCTAAAATTTATAACTTTTAATTATTGTTTGATGAGTAAAATTATATGTAAAAGTCTATCCCTTAATAGATTTCAATAATTGCTAGAATTAAATTTTTTTTTTCATCATTTATCACCTAATAATAATCAAATTCGCAATTAAATTTACTATTCAACAAAAATTTGATTAATCGTCTAATAATAAACATAATATGTATTCGTATTCATTAGCTTTGCCATTTTATTCATAATCTATCCCACATAGTAATTTATTGAGTGTTGTACTCATTTAATATTTATCACTTTACATATAATTTAATGACGTAGGTAGATTTACATCGCGCGCAAAATGTGGAGAAATAACAAGAAACGAACGACAAACTCAATATATGTATATCTCAATATAATATGCATGTATAGCATGCGTACGTTATTCATATGCATTTCTTCCGATGGAAATTTATGCATGCATGTGCACACATAGATTTATTATACAATTGAACATATATAACAACAAAATATTGCAAAAAATATATAAATATCTAGGTGTGTGTTTGTGACTGTGCGGTTGTTGTTGTTGTTGTAAAAATTGTTTCGCAGCATCCAATCTCAATTTATAATCGTTTCTCTCCTCCATCCATTAGATAAATTATTTAGTTCCTGATACTTTTACGTATACTAATTTGTTAATTTATTGCATAGCACTACCTTTTTATCCCATAATGATAAAATTTATACGTGTAGCGCATTTCAACTATTTTATCTCTACTACCATACATTTTCAGGCATGGCGTATTTTCTACCTAATTAGTTTAATTAAAAATCGAAATGTTTTCTTGATTTTTTTTCTTGAACAAAATAGCTCGCTTATTACCAACAAAATATCCCATCGAATTATGTTAATCTAATTTATTTTAATGATTTTGAACATTTAGATGCGGAATGTAGATAAAAAGTGTATCTTTAAAGATTTTGTTGTAATTTAACACTATTAGAATGTTGGGCACAAAGTGCGCTACAATTTTATTAGATGTGAAAGAGATTTAATCCGACAATTAATCATCAATCGCAAATGCGATTAATAAAAAAAAATCTAACTTTAAATAGGGGCACATAGTTTCCACACATTGTGCATGTTATAAATTACCTACACATCAAGATTATGAAAAAAATCGCTCGGCATTTTTTTTCAGCGTTAAACAATTTAACCAGCACTTTAAGAAACACATCAAATAAAAATTAATGATCGCATAGTATTATATAAATTATAGCAACATTTATAAATTATTGCTTTGGGATTTTTGAACGGAGATCGTCTATAAATTGTTAGCAGTGCAATTTATTATTAAATATATTGTATTTTCTTGAATAGGTATATGGCAATGCCTATTTTTTTAATTTATTTTATGGCTCAACAGATGCAGAAACTATAAAACCTATTGGTTCTAAAATATTTGAAAACAATTAGCGTGTAGCTTCGTTTTAGCGATAAATTACACGTTTCTCTAGTTAAATATTTTATCACTTCTAAGAACTATTTGAAAAGAAGACACAAAATGTAAAGTGGGAATGAAAAAAAAAACGTAGAAAAAATTAAACGAAATTAAGCTTACATTTTAATCAAGATGAATGAATAACGACCTATTAGATAAACTTAACAAGAATTAAACAAAATATAGCATATATTTAAATCAAGATTAAAGAAAAACTATTTTACTGAAGCAATAAATTTTTAGAGTTTTAAGATTTAGTTTAGTATGTATTAACAAATGCGAATTATTAACAAAAAATTAATAAAATATAGGTTAGATACAATTTAATCAAGATGAATGAAAAACGATTTACTATAGCAAGAAATTTTATTTTTTAGTTCAGCATTTAAAAAAATCATAAAATATAAAATAATTATTAGAAATCTCGACGATAAGCAATCTTTTTTTTTGTTGTTTCTTTGAAAATATATTTATAATTCACTTTATGATTTCTAAGATTTGGTCCGAGAAACACCAAAAACTAACATATAATTATGAATAATTACGCGCGCATAGCGTTTTTGAAAAGAAAATTCCGAACAAATAAAAATGATATCTGCCTTCAATCAGCAGCAGCAGCGTGCGCGCGGGTTAAAGAATTTTTGCCCAACAATTTTTTCTTGTTGTTTTATTTAGCGATAGCCGATCTGTTTATTTGTGTTGTTGCGCGCTGCCATCATCAAAATGCACACTTGCGCCACGAATGATAAATACATGTTGACTAAACGAAAAATATTCGTGATCATTAATTCTCGACATCCGCACTTCAGAAAAAATTAGCATAAATCGTTTGATGTATATGTGGAGATTAATCGAGTATCATTGCTCGGATTTATTCAAATCATTTGCGTTTTTGAGATAATTCGCTGATAAAACCGTCAACCGAATTTGAAGGTTCAAAATACTTCGAACAACATAATAAATATGTTACTAATAATAAATAATAACTCGAATATTTTGTAAATATATTGCGGTGTGTTTGATTAGTGAGAAATTCACACATTGATTGATATTTTTCACTTATATTAATCGTTTCCTTCTACAAATTGGTCGCGGTTTTATTCAATTTTTTAGATAATTCACTGATAAAATGTCAACCGAATTTAAAAGTTCCAAATATTTCTTACAACATAATAAATAGGACAAACATAATAAATATAACTAATGTACTGCGGTGTTTTTGATTAGTGAGAAATTCACAGTTTTTTTGTAGAAAAATTTGAAAGCGTAGGCATCAAGGAGAATGAAGATTAATACTTTTTACTTATATTAATAGTTTCCTTCTATAAATTACATGGATTTATTCATGTCTATTTAGATAATTCTTTGATAAAATGTCAATACAATTTTCAGTAATTTTTACTGTCCCAAATTATTTCCACCAAGATTCTTAAACATTCAATCTTTCACATTTTCCAGCAAATTCTCTATCGACTTTCATCAGTATTGATGGATAATCAAAAATTGAATGTTTAAGAATCTCGGTGGAGGTACTAAAAAATAATTGAAATAGTTAAGGTATATCTTTTTCCAACATTAGGTTGAAAAAACCCGGATTTTTAATTTAAACCCGGCTCTGATTGTGAATCAAGCGTTTAAATGGTCTTGCGCGCTCTTGCACACTGCAGCAGCAAAACATTACGAGAAAATTTGCACGTTGATTGTCTGTGGGCTGCACTGCACCGTTAGAAAAGCTTTTTGCAATATAATTGGTAAATCAATCACAGCCGTCCAGTTTCGATAATCGAATTCAAAAACTGTGCAGCGACATCACGACAATATATCGTTAGATTAAATGCGCCTTGCTTGTTGCTGTTGTTGTTTATTATTCTTTTTTCTTCGCCGTGTGTGTGATGGCATATTTATAAACAATAAACATTGCGAGTTAATAAGACGTGCGCCAAGAAGCGCGGGCTTCGGTGTCACAAGCTAGCGCATAAAGATTACGTGTTTATGTGCGCCTAGATGACCGTTTCGCGTAAATTATTGCACGATTTTGTTAACTGGATTAATAAAATGTGTGCACCGGACGTACGTATATGTACACCCGAGCATAAAATCTAATGAAATTTTTGATTAGATGCCATTTATTTGCGCTCTTAATGCGCAATTTTGCAGATTAAATGTTCAGTGCGACAGAGATGCCGAGCGCAATTAGTAATAAATTTTGATGCTATCATTGATTTTATGCGCAATATTTATCTGCCTTTGCAGCGCCAATAAAATTGGTTTATAGTTGTTGCATTAGTTTTGCCAAATAAATAACAATCATTTGTGGAATTATAACTAAAATGTTATAGAAACTTAGAATAATGGTTATTATTAGGAACCTTATTTATTTTTCAAAATATAGAAAAACACATTTAAAGAAAAGTCTTCAAAACTTATGAGATTTTACAAATATTGAATCTTTTAAAAAACTGTTATTTTACTCTTTCTAGAATAATTAAAGTATTGTAGAAAAAATATGTTGTAAAATGACAAATATTTCTAACTTGAATTCTGTTAATTGTTGAAGTTAATTACATTTAGCGCTTTAAGTCATATCTAATTATGTTCATCAAGTTTAATTGATTGAATGCAATATAGGTACCAAACTTAGAAAAAATTGTGTAATTTTAGAAGTATCCACATTTTTTATACCTTTTTCGTAAAATACTGCACATTTTTAACTTTATTTGTATTAATTGTTACACAATCATTTGTGTAATTATAACAAAAATGTTCTAGAAACTAAGAATAATGGTTATTAATTAGAAACTTATTTATTTTTCATAATCTTAAATATACGGGACCGAAACGAAATATTAGATATAGAAAAACAAATTTTAAGAAAAGTCTTCAAAACTTATGAGGTTTTAAAAATACAGAAACTTTTGAAAAACTGTTATTTTACTTTTTCTGGAATAGAAAAAATATGCTGTAAAATGACAAATATTTCTAACTTGAATTCTGTTAATTGTTAAAGTTAATTGGATTTAGCGCTTTAAGTCATACCTAATTATGTTCATCAAGCTTAATTGATTGAATTCAATATACCATAATTAGAAAAAATTAAGTAATTTTAGAAGTATCCACATTTTTTATACCTTTTTCGTAAAATACTACACATATTTAACTTTATTTGTATTAATTGTTGAAGTGAATTAAAATTTGCATTTTTAAGCGCACAATTTTGTTCATTAAGCATAATTGATTGAATGTAATAGGAAGTTATACATCAATAGAAAAAAAAACGTTGGAAAAAAGTCTTGCTGGAAATTTCTATTCATATCATGTTAGTTTACTTAGGTAGTTTTAAACATTTCCATTTTTAATCGAACACGCATCATGTGGTATTTCATTCACGTATGACATTAATTCCATATTTATTATGTTGTAAGAAATATTTGAAACTTTTCAATTCGGTTAAAATGCTTTATCAACGAATTTTCTAAATAGATTTGAATGAATTCGAGCAATTTATCGAAGGAAACTATTAATCTGGGTAAAAAATATCAATCTTGAATCTTGAATGAAAGATAAAAAAATACTGTGCTCGAAAATTGAAAATAATGTTAGGCAGAATTTTATTTTTTATAAAAATTATTCGTTATAGAGATAAAATCCTCCTCAAATTCCACTACCGAAAAATCTTGCGTTAATAATAATTAATCTATTTAATAACGCAAGTATTTATAAGAATTATAATTATCGAATAATAGGTAGTAAAAATTACACGTTATTAGATTGAATATTAAAATTTTGATTAAAATAATTGCAGGTTATAATAGCCGACTTGGAAAACTTCTGTGTGCGTTGCACACTTGCCACATTAACAGCGCTCATTTAACGAGCGATAAATAAATTACTATATATTGCAAACATCTAAAAACTAACCATTTAAATCATCGCAACAAACAAGACCACGCCATACGTTGTTGAAAAATGTTTGCGTGTAAACGCTGAAATAATTTATCTATATATGTATATGTGTACGTATACATTCGCTTGTTTTTTTGACCCAATTCTCTTATTCACTAAATAATAACAACATGTACGCGCATATTCGCCTTTTCAACTCACGTTAGTTTAATTAAATATTAATTTATATATACCTATAATGGAACGAATTCCGAGCGATCACTGAATCGATTGCAAAAAGTGCAACGTTAGCAATGTCGGAACAACCATTAGACAAATTCGACGGTTAAGGTCCAAATTCAGGTTTTTGTGCTGTGCCCTAACCCAAATCTTCTAAATTTTATATGTGCCTGCTCTAAACTCCTTCACTTTCCGAATTGTTTATAAGCCTGTCCCCCATTTTATTAAAAACTTGTTGCATCCTTCAATTTGTTTGTGACAATTTAATTTTTCAAATATTTGCATTTCATTCAGAAAGTAAGTAAACTACAGTTTGGAAGTCACTGCTCTTTCGTATAAATTTATTATTATCTGATTTTTATTTCCACTCATCTAAAATTATCGATAATAATATAAAAAATGTATTGACTTGTCAAAAATCTCATAGGTAATTAGTTAAAGATTGAATTGAATTGATTAATTATAAGCTAAGGATGATTTCTCTCTTTGTATGCGTTGACGCTTATCAGATTTTAATAAGAAATAACTTTATAATCGTTACTTGGTCGAAAAAAAATGTTGAAATATTTTTTCTTTGTCAAATCAATGATTAAGTTAACTGAAAATTTCTGTAGCTTTCAAATAGCAAAATTAATATATAATAATTTGTTACGAGTATTTTATAGAGACAAATTAAAATAATTACAATTCTGTCTATGTGTATAGTTCTTTATAAAGAACTGGTTGGTTAATTTATAAACTAGAAATAATTGATATTAGTTTTCTTAAAAGTCTGCCGACTTTGAATAAGCGCGCTAACTGGAAAAATAGCTTACTGAATCTAATAATTTATGAAACTGGTTGATATTTCCTTAACGATTCTTTTTATTTATTTATTTTTAGTATATGTTTTTGTTTATACCTATATTTTAAAACCTACTTTCTAAAATTTTTGTTTTGTACATTACATAAATTCTAATGTGTTTATTAATTGTTCGGAAAGTTGAAGTTTAATTTCATCATGTAATTACTGCATATAATTATCGGGAATAAGAAATGAATGCCTCTTTTGCATTATTTTTTGTAGCAAAAAGCATATCGTTTTTAATTATTTCCGAATCAATCATCATTACAATAGCATTTCGTCCAGCTGTTCATATTTCATGTATCATTAACAAATTAACACACACCTAATCTTAGTTTAATCATTTCCTTCACTCATATAAACTAACAACAACATTGTAACATTATTCGACAAAACGGCTTTTTCCTGTTATTTTTGGTACTTGAAACTATTGCACGGTAATTTGTGTGCTCGTTTTTTGCGTGCTGAGTTATTTATTTATGTGTTTCGTTTTCTTTTTTTTTTCTAGCAGAATAATAATAATGGAAGATATCATTAGAGAAGGTTCATTAAGATTGTACGCATCGGAAAGCTGCTGTGATGTGATCATCAGCTGTATGGATTGTAAATTAATGGCACATAAAATAATTTTATCAATTGCTAGTCCAGTTCTACAAGTAAGTTTAACCACTTTTTCTTAGCGAAAACTGTCGCATAGTCGTCGGTGCATAGCGCGCGGATAAATAACTACTGCA
The DNA here is from genome assembly GCA_030264715.1 of Adinopsis sp. GC000173. Lineage (NCBI taxonomy): Eukaryota > Metazoa > Arthropoda > Insecta > Coleoptera > Staphylinidae > Adinopsis > Adinopsis sp. GC000173. Next base: position 12,020 of record JARJDW010010084.1, read on the forward strand.
TATCTTCGGTTTTATCCAGCCAGGGGCGTCGCGTGATTTGTCAGCGCCTCTTAAGAAATAGATTTTTAGTGTCCTTAATTATATTTTTGGTATTTAGTAGGATATTTATTGATTGAAAAACACAGTTCTTCACGATTTTCCATGAATATTGATGAAAATCGATAAAGAATTTGAACAAAGATCAAAGAAAAATCGTAAGAAAATCGCAAAATTTTCTACGCAAGGAAAAATCCAATAAAAAATTTTGGTTTAAGGGCGGGGTATCTATAAAAAGTAGTTCAAATCACTTATAATTAAAATGCATATATCCCTGAAACCGTATCATAGATTGTTTTATTCTTTAAGTAGTCTATAACTAGAAGAGTTTTACAATGCAATGACATACTAATCAATCAATCACATCTTCAGAGGCTAATCAGCAACTAATCTTTATCTGCTGTAGATGAAATTATTACTTAGCACAAACACTAGGACATGTTATAAATTCATGCTCATTGGAAGACTGTAACTATAATTATTGAGTTGGAAATTTAAGAAAAAAATATGTTAATAATATGAAAGTATATTAGATCCTAGTTTTCATTATTATAAAATCAAAATCGTTTGATGTAAGTCAGTATCGTAATTAGATTCTGAGAAAATGGGATTCCAAGTTAAAAATAGTTCGATTTTATTTGCCTTTTTTAATAGTACTCGAAGATGTGATACAAATAATGAGTATGTCATTGCATTTTAAACTCTTCTATTTATATTATATTTAAAAAATATAACAATCTAACATACGGTTTCAGAGATATTTACATTTTAAATATA
>JARJDW010010085.1:0-23569 GCA_030264715.1 Adinopsis sp. GC000173
GTAATCCAAGAATTTTGACTTAAGAAATTGCTGAGAACTTAATGTTGACAAATCGACAGCATTTCGCCATTTAAAAAAATCTGGCGATACTTCGAAACTCGATATATGGGTTTCGCACATTCTGACAGAACGAAACAAACTGAACTCAGAGCGAATTTGATCGTTTTAATCAAAATCACCATTTCAAAATCGACCAAACCACTTTTTAACTATCGTTAGAGCAAGTGCACGGTCCAAATAAAACGTCTTCACTATTTTTTGTACCAGTACCAACTCTTATTCTGGTTTTGAGTTCGTATAATATGACATTATCAACTTATCATTTTCCATTTTGAATACTAACCCTGCACACAACTTCATTTAAGTTGTCTTTTTTTAAGCTTATGTTGACTGACTGGATCTGTAGTTCATGTCAGTAAATAATATGATCATAAAGCTGATAACAGCACAGTCAAAAAGAAATGTTTCTGGCAAGGCGCAAATCTGGCACGAACTTATGGAATCACCCAATAAAACGCGTATTTGACACATAAATGCACTTAATACCCGATTTACACGGTACCTAAATGCTAAAAAAATGCCGTTGAGAACATTTTTATAATTAATGTGACCGTTAACGAACTTTAGTTATATAATAAAACAGATTATACATCATGTCACCGATATTTACAACATAAGTTTTGAAATCTATATAAGAAATGTTATTTGACGACACGTAGAATTCGCAACTCTCACCATTTCTTGAGAATCTGCAAATTAACAAGTTTTTTTTGTAAATAATTAGCTATTATAGTAGCAGCTCCTTATCATTCATTCTAAGATTCGGTTTATTGTGATTAAAGTTACTGATATATATTTGTAAGAATATTTTAATTAATCTTAATTTACGTTTCGTTTTACGATATATTTGATTAATAAAGTGTAATATTTAAATAAATAAATCAAAATTCTATGTTTTTCTTCACAGTTTTCGATTTTCCCGTTTTTTATAGGGAAAAAAATGGCAATTTTGATTTACACGGCTTGAAAATAAATAACTTTAGTTAAAAATAAATAATTATTCTCAACTAAAATTCTTGTCATAATAATAATAATAAAGTTGTTGTAAATGAATTAAGATAAAATGCAGACATTGTATGATAGAATTTATACACTGTTAGAGCTTTAACAGTGCCAGGAAATATAAAATAGTTAATACGCGGATTAAAACGTCTTAATAAACTTTTTTTAACATGGTGGAAATTCAACTCGCAAGCTTTTATGTGCATTATTTAAATGAGAGTGTTGACTAAGCAAAGAAGTTTAAAGATGATTATTAAATTACTTGATTAATCGCTTAAAGAAATTTAATTCAAATATTTTTTATCTAGAAAAATTTACGCGTTAATTAAATTTGTTTATTAGCTTTAAAAAGCAACAAAGCAAGGCAAGGCAGATTTTGTTTTCCCGGAGTAACTTTTATGCAGATTCGTTTACTAAATATTTAGAACTACCTTTAATCACGTATGTATACTGGTTTGGGTATAGTATCTTTGTTTTGTCAGCGGAAACAAATCTTGTTGTCTAATTTTGAGATAAAACTTTGCTTTGCTCATCGAAATTAAATTTTAGAACAGCTTTCTTGGGCTTTTCTTTGATAAAATTCAACCAACAACATTTACTATCAAATCAAACTCACTTAGTACATTTGAAGACTACCTCATGGTACTTTAGTTATTTATATGAATTAGTATGTATATTAAAATATTATTGATCATATATAGATTTAATTTCAGCGAATTTCTGCAGTGATGTTCCACATTGCCAATTAATAATTCTAAGTAAAGAATACCGACAAATGACAGTAAATTTAATTACTTCCTAGTAAAATTAATTGCAATTTCCAATTAAAAATATCATACAAAACTACAAAAATAATCATTAGTTAATTAATTAGTGCATATATGTATATATTACTATACATTTTAGTACGAATCATTATTTTGTGATGTCTTCATATATGTATGTAATAAATTTTATTACTTATTGTTGTTGAAATTATGGTGTTATAAATCTGGTTGCGATCTTATATTAGTTCAAGAAATTTAGATAGCAGTACTCAAATTTAAGGAAAGAGAAATTATGATTTAGTAATTTGCAACATTGTTGAACGAAAGTGCATTGTTGTTGCACTAGTCGTAAATTAGATTATTCTAGATAAATTATAACTACATTTTAATTATTGTTGTTCAGCGCAAAAACGTAAAAAGCTAAATAAATTGAAAATAGAATATGTACATAAATGATGCTTTTCGTTTACAAAAGCAATAAATTTAATGTAGAATATTAATTTATCTAGTCCATCAAAAAATGATGAATTAATTTAGTTTGTAACAAGAAATGACGTAATTATCAGATAAATTGAAAAATAAATGATTTAGAAATTGGTTAATTATTTATTACAAATTAATAAAGTTTCATTATTTTTATGCATTGCATTTATTATTTATAATGAAAATAAATGTTCCATTAACATACATATCAAATAATTTGCAATGAAAATGTAAAATAAATTAAAAACAAAATCAAAACATGATTATTGCTATAACAATGTCTAAATTACAAATTCCCAGAACCATGGAATATTCCTGATTTTAATGCAATATTGATGGTAATCCGTAATTTACAACCGATGTATTAACATAAAAGTAATTTTAACTTTATTTGTTTACTAATAAATAACGATTCAAATTCGATTGGCAATTGTAAAATAAACATGTTAATTTATTGCTGAAAAATTGACCGGGCTTAACTAACATCTGTAGATTTATGAATATTATATATTTTACTTTATATAATACGTTAATTTTATCATTCATATATTATCTTGTTGCAGCGCATAACAAATATAGCGCTTGACCTAAAATGCGATAAGACTGGAATAAAATAAATACGATTTTTCAGTATGCGAGCTAAAACTATACTTTACATCTTTCAGTCTGATCTAATAACCTTCTAAATAAAAATATGTTATTCTCTTGCATGTGTATGTAAAATTGAAGTAGCTGCAATTGAATTGACTTCAATACGCATAATGTTTGCTTAAACTTTAATGTCTATTAATAATAGATAAGCAAACATTATTGTTAATAATTTCTGATTAGGCGTTTAAAGTCAGACTTATGACATTCAAATCACTTTTTCAAATGATAGTAGTAATGAGGATAATGAGAAAAATTTCCTTGAACCATATTACATTACAATATCACTTGTAATATTTAATAAAAATGCATCTACATATATGAAATATTTTTACATTTATAAATAATTCAAACATTTTATTGAAAATATACATGATTTTTGGTTTATTATTATTTATATTGCATAAAAATAATAAATATTTTTGTGGTTTTTATCTAAATGTTGAATTACGTCGTTTTGAATAAATTTTACTTAAATTGTACAATAAAACATTTTCCAGAAATTTTCTTGAAATGTGCCATTGTAAATCTTACAGTAAACATTCGCATTGTTTCAAGGACCACATCCGTCTACGTGAAAAACTTTTTAAAATACAGTCAAAAGAAAGAAAAAAGAGCGGGTAAATATTTTTTACTTTTATGATACATACGTATGTAAAAAACAATTTTAATGTTATTTTTATGTTTATTGTAAAATGTTACATCATACTTGTTACCTTTTAGAGCGTAATAATGCCATAAAATGAAATTTATTACAGAAATATATTTATTGAAAACTGTTTGGATATTTATTATTGTCTATTAAACTTTTTTCATAATTGGCGTACAATTTAATCTACGAGTAAGCGTATTTATTCAACCGTATTAGTAGTTTTTGTGGAGGCATATTTATAACAGATACATTAATTGGACGAATATGGTATTTATTTCATTATTTCAGAGAATGAGCTTACGACTGTAAAGCTGCCAGACAATTTTAATGAGATGGTTTTTATAATGAATACTATCATTGCAAATTCCATTATAGTCAACAGGTTTGTTAAAATTTATTAACGCATGTAATGAAAAATATCATAATAATTGACCGATGTTTGTTACATTTAGCGTTGTAAAAGTATATGGTAGCTAATTTGAAGTAAGTTTATAACGCAAAATAATTAAGAAGTAATTTTAAACGTAAAATACCTAAAATGTAAGATAATTAACATTAAATTAAATCCGTCGTATCCCCGCAGACTTATCAACTTTATAGTGATAGTTCTCATAAAAACTACTTTACTCTTCAATAAATTAAATGTTATCAAAAATAATCTGCATAAATATAAATTCTTAACATATTCATTATTCGTTTGTTATTAATTTTATAATTACTTGAAATCTGGAAAAGGCCAATCTAAAAGTATACACATTTCCCAATGCGAGTTTATTATTGAAAACAAACCGATGAAAATAAATTCAATTTGTTGATGGAAATTTTTCAAAACAAAATCTTGCAAACAAACGCTTTCCGAAGTATTTTCATATAATAAGTTTTTACCAAAAAATAAAACTGAACTAATAACCGGCTAATATTTTCTTATACAAAACTTTGTAAATTAGGAAAATATTAGTTTTATAAAAATGTTTTAAACAAAGAACGGATATTGATTTTTATTTCTAAAATATTCAACATTGATGCAAAAATATTTTCTTAAAGATACTCTTCGTTTTATTCGAAGTATTAAAACATCAATAATTTAATTAAAACAAAAACATTTTATTGAGTTTTAACGCTCTTAGTAATTGTGCGATCATTTTAGAAAAAAAAATATACATTATATAAAAAGAAAATAATAATAATTTATTGTAATACACCTGATAAAAATTTTTGCTCATCAAAATTATTATGTATTAAATACTTCTAAAGTTAGCAATGAAATAATAGTTTTTTACAAGAAAATAATAAGTAATAAAAAGTAATCAACAATTTTGGTTAGAAAAATTTAAGATAATTTATTAACCATAATTATGTGCTCTAATTGATGTTGAAATAGAATAATAATTAGCGACGTTTAAATTTGAATAGAGAGGCGTTACAATGAACTTAGCAATAGTTTGGAAATTGTTAGCAATACTGCAATTGAGCAATTAATTTTAACCTTTAATTATTATTCACTATAATTGCAACTAAATGAAAATTATATTATGCAGATGGTGATAAAACTCGCCTATGAGTTTTTTTTCGTTTTAAACTGAATCTTAATATCACGCCAGAAGCTAGTTTTCGCTTTGAAATAGGCGTAACAACTTTTCTAATATATTTTTGCACAACAAACATGTTTTATTAACTATGAAAAACAATATATATGTATAATTATTTAAACAAAGTGACCAAAAAAAATGCGAAAAAGTTTAAAAACTTTTCGCCAAGTTTTGATGGACAATTAAAAAAAATGTAATAAAAGTTATCAATAAATTAAAACAATCGTGCAAGTTATATTTAGTAAAAAAAATGAAAAGTTTGTTTGGTACTTGCATGTGATGCATGTCTTTGGCGGCGAGAGAGCGTCGTCGGAGTCAACCAGCTAGACGTTCGCAACTCCAGCACTGATACTACCAAATGGAATGAAACTCTGATAACACATAGCGCTAGGGATTTTGGGCTACATTACGCTTGCGTACTTGTTGCATATTTAACAAACCCTACTGAGATCGATAGCAGCACCCACCCCGTAGGGCGCAACAAGTAGCATTGTATAATATTTCCTAAACAAAACACCATAAATTTTAACCCAATCAATGAAATGACATTAAAATGTTTTCATTTTTTTTTCTACTTTTGTGTAACAGTTTAAATTGCATGAATCCACATTAGTGATATTTTTCAATAATCTTTATCAGCGTTTCGCTCTCATAAAAACTTTTCATCAACTTTGATTTTTTGCTACAAATATATAAAATATCAGTTTTATTGCGCTATATTCTGATGAGCATAGGAGAATGATAAGCGCAAAGAAAATGTTTCAGACTTTTATCGTATAAATTTTTGAATAAAGTCAAAATTATGGAGCAGACGCTCAAAGTGCACTTATCATTGAAATACCTTAGTTTACACTTACGGCGTCTTTTACATAGAAAACAATTTTTTACACTAATAGAAGCTATTTATCCACGTGGATATGAACTAAATTAATTTCAAAAAAATGCATAAAATTAATTAGATAATTGGATAAAATTCTAATTAAAAAAATGTTCACACATTTAATTCCTTATTTATAAACATTAATTAAAATAACATTTTTTATACGGTCTGGTAATTTTATACTACAACTGGACTAAAAATAATTAATGATAAAAATGTAAACACGTGTACGCTTATAATTTAAGTTAAATAGAGAGGAAGATTTTGTAAATAGAACCCAAAATTAAATTATTGAAAACCGATGATAAATATGATGTACAAATGTATTGTATATTAACTGAATATTTTAATTTTGTACTCAAATTTTGCATTTTGTTTATTAATTATATATCTGTATTAAAATAATTTTAATTCTTGTTGCATACATTCGTTTTTACATGGACGTAAAAGTAGTGTAAGTACAATTTTTACTGCTTCTAGAAAATCGTTATTTTCTTGATGAGATGTGCATTTCCATTAAAGACTTTGAAATTTTTTGAAGGTTAATCATTAGCTACTTATAAAGTATGTAAAAAGTTTGCTCTATATAAAAAATAAATTACGTACACGATCTTTAAAATGTACTGTCCATGTATTCACAAACGTTGACAATAAAATTAAAATTGATTTTATATTATGTTTTTAAACATTTCATTACGGATTAGAGAACTGTCGAAAGTTGAAAAGAAGTATACAAAAAGATATTTTCCACAATTACTTTCTATTGTATCGCGCAAAAAATGAACATTTAAAGCACTCCACTATATTTTAAAATAAAGAATAGGGTTTTGAGTTTCAATGATTAAAAAAATGTACAAGCCACAGGAAATGTTAAACTAAACAATGTGTATAAACAGCTTTAAGTTTCTAATTAAAAATTGTTTTATTTACGGATAATGTAGAAACTGAGTGTTTATTACCTGACTTTTCTTCTAAAAAGATTAAATATTCTAAGTGTTTTTCAATTACAATTAAAACAATACTAAAAATAAAATATTATCGCAAATTAGGTTAATTATTATTTGTAAACTTTTTTTAATTGTAATGTGTATCTGACAGTAGATATGATTTATGTATAATAATATTAGCAACAAAAATAATCTTTTCCAAGGCATGAATATGACAATATAGATTCGCAGAAACGTAATATGCTAAAAGTGCAACCCTGTTTGAAATGCAATGAAGTATACATTTCAAAAACAATCTTGGAAAACAAGAAAATTATTTTTATTAATTTACATGTACGTGCATAAATTTTTTGTATAAATAACAATTATTATTAATTCACACAAAGTTTCTAAAATAATTAATTAATTATGTAATAATCCCAATTTAAATGTAAAACTTATTTGAAGTATATCGTGAAATTAATTTTATTCCAAAGCACGTAGAACACAAGAATTCAATTAACGATGCTATCGATCTAAAATTTGATAAATCAACAAGCAAATAAATCATTATTATTTTAGTAGCAAATATCACATTACATATAATATCCGAAATAAGAAAGGAGAGGAGTGCAATTTTATTTTATTTTTATTTGAATAAACCGAAAAATTTTCAACAAAAAGTTTAAGGTAAGTCTAAATCATTTAACGTAATCACGAAATTTTGTAACTTAAAGAATGTTAGCATATTAACCCTTTTTAGGTTTTGACTTCAGGCTGGTATGTTGAAGAAACATGACATTATAAGTTTAACAATTACACTGATATGCTTCTATAGGGATCTTTTTCATAAGAAGCATATATTTTCAGATCTTTTTAGCTAGCAAAATGGGTGTTTCTGGAGGAAAAACAGACATTTTACGATGGCATAAAATAATTAATTCCGAGTGCAAAGGTTTAGTCATCCTAGTATTGGCTCTGATGATAACATATGTCATGTCAAAACGTATAAGCTAACTGAATTCAATTAAATATTTTGTATACAAATAATGTGTTTTATATTTCTAATAAACAGAGGTACTACTATTTTCAGGTCTTTTTGATCAAGAAAATGGTCATTTCAGAGGACAAACAGACATTTTATGATGGCATAAAAAATTAATTTCGAGTGTAAAGGTCTAAGTTATCCTAGTATTGGCTCTGATAATAACATGTGTCATGTCAAAATGTATAAGCTAATTGAATGCAATTAAATATGTTGTATACAAATAAAGTGTTCTATATTTCAAATAGACATCCTAATTTATTCCATTAGTTCTGAAATCATTACTTAGATCAAAGCAACTTTTTAAATCAACGATGTTCATAATTACAAATTTCTATTTATCCGTATGTAATTATTACTGGAACTAACAGTCATTATCCATGTCTTTAATAATGAATAATTAAACTTGTTCATTAATTTTATGTTCGTTACGGATCCAGTAAGCAAAAAATAGCATTCTATTTGTGAATATATAGTTACACTTTTTAATTATTATTACATTTCCTATCTCTGCTCACATGCTGCTTTTTCCATCTAATATACGAAAACATTGATATAGATTGTTAGATTGTGGCCTTAATAATAATTAATTTTGGTCCGCTGTACAATAAATTAGTCACATACTTCAGATACCATATATCATTAGACAGTTGTACAACAAACATATAAAATAATATGCTACGCTATCAAATACATTGTTAAATAGTGTTATTGTTGTAGAAAGTTTTATTTAAATCCAATAAACTATTATTACTATGTTATTGTGTTAGAATTATTAGTTGAAACATAAAATTTCGTTATATATAAATAATTATTCAAGTATTTAAGCTGACGCCACTTTCAAGAAAAATTGAATATTTTCTGACAAGCATGAATCTCCCAGCCAATGACAGCGCGACGATCAATTGGTGGATGCGCCTGTCAGAAATATATATTTTTTCACGAAACATATTTCTCAATCAATAACAAAAAAACTGCTATAAAAGTTATTTATTTCAAAGCAAAAATGTATATTAGAAACATTTTTCTACTTGTATGCAAAGTATTATATTAATTATATTTGAATCTGTATTTTATTATTTAATGCAAACAAAAAAATGTCTGCTTTTATCTTTTTAATAAAAATCAAAATATTTACTTTCAAATGCATTCTTTTGCAACTGCTAGATTCATATTTCAAAGAATTCATGCTTCCATTTTATATACAATATTTATATATACTTGTGTTCAATCTAGCAGATTAAAAACAGCGTCGCATTTATCTAAGTACACATAAATATTATATTTAATATATTATACATTTAATTATCACTTTTAATGATTAATTACTTTGAAAGTATTACTAAATGAGAATAAATAATTTATATCGACATGTTTTTGTGTAATCAATAACTAATAATATTGTAAATAAATAATATGTGAAAAGAATAATTGATAAGAAAGTATAAATAGATACATCTATATTCCGATAATGTGACGCGTGCATATGCTCCAATAAAGACGGGTAATGCAAAGTTGCAACGATTCTTATTTCTGTGAAACTAAGATGTATCCTAGGTATTCTTTGTGTAGGAGGAAAATCATTTGAAGCAAATAATTCAATGACTTTCAGTCATTTTTAGAACCTTAAGATGAGAAACGATACAAATTCTATATGTGCGTGGACACCCACACGAGTATATAAAAGAAAAACAATTAAATAACGATAATAATGTGAAATATCTAAGAAAGATAATTGATAAGAAAGCGGAAATATACACAAACTATGTCCTAATAAAAAAAGTTAGTGCAGAGTTATACACATTTTTATTTTTCTAAAACGACAGCGTATATCTTACTTATCGTGTAGGAGGAAAATAATTTGAAACAAATAATACATACACTGAATTTCTATCTCCTTTATTTAGCACCTTAAATTCAAATAAAATAAAAGTCCTACGCACTTTCCTGCACTTGCAAAAGCATAGCGTACACACAAAATTAAATTTAAATAAAATACTTAACAGTCATGTTGAATGTTAATAAATGGCTTTAGTGTGATATGTGTATTTTTAACTGCTGATCAGCAAATCAAATATCACAAATGAATATTTATTGTTATATTTATTGATAAAGTAAATTTCAGTAGGCGGAGTAAGCAAATTAATTTGTTTTTAACAACTAAATCAATTATAAACTCAGTATTTGCGCATATGAAAATGTGATCAAATATAATAAATTCGGCTTCAAAAACTCGCTTTCATTTTTTCTTAAATCTGGTGCTTGATTTTATTGAATGCCAACACAATAATCAATTGCAAGATGCTTCATTGAATATGTATTATTATTCAATTTTTTCGCCAATCGTCAATAATTTTGCGTGGGCAGTATAGGAGTATTATTAATTCATTTGCATGAATTGTGCGCTGCTAATTTTATACATTTGACATCATTAGAAAAAAGATTTCACGTCATTCCAAACAGAATTGTTTAGACGAATATTTAAGATATGCTCAAACATCTCTTTACTAATTATTTATTCACGTGTATTTCTATATTTAAATTTGCTTTATTTGGTTAAATAATTAGTCCATGAACTGAATTATCGGTGATGTAATTTATCACATAACAGACGTAACTCCTACATAAAGTATTAGCTAGGACATCAACAATGACATAGCATATTTAGAAATAAACATCAATGGAATAAAAACATTTTCTATGGACACGTATTAACTGAACTCGTGCTAAACTAATGTCATGCAGATAATTATTGATCATTATATAAATATTTATAAAAAATGTTTTAATTTCATAATTAATATTATAGTTATCATTATTTACAACAATTTGAATATGAAATTAGCAGAAAGAAATGGTGCATTTTCTAACAATATTTCGGATTTTAACTTTTATTGGTTTTATCTACAGCAAAACAATGAATTTTAATAATTATAAATTAGGCGTCATCTCAAATAACACAATATAATTCAAAGCAAGGAATTGTAAACCAAAAAATAATACTATAAAGACATAAAAAATATAACTGTGCTATATGTCTCTAAATAATTAATTTCGTTTGGTGATTATTTTTTAAGACGCTTTATCTCAAAAACGATATTTTTTGAGTGTGGTATATGTATTTATATCTTTCATCATTGAATTAAAACTATGATTCTAATCCGTGCTTGCAAACGAAGAAAAACAATAGTACGAACGAAATACCATAAACTAGAAAACCAAAGTCATAGATTAGCTGTATTTACGGCAAATGGATGTTTACTTATAGTAGACCGAAGACTTGAAAATAGGAATGTATGTTGTAAAAAGAAAAAAGTAGTTTTTCTCACTACAATAAATATAATTTGAATATATTTTCAAATAATTTCATTTATATATTATTAAAAATGATTTTCATGGAAAAAATAAATGACAAAATCAAATATTTTCATCAAAATTACAAAGAGCTTCGTTTGTTTTAGTATTTTAATTTATTTTTTAGCAAATCGATTATTTATAAAGCAATTATTATTTGATTAACAATTAATGGAATTTATTTTAATGTAAATTATTTTTTATCGTCACTTTTATATGCATTCTGCGAATTTATAAATAGATTATTTCTTGCTGGAACGCGAAACCGCAAAAAACTTTATTGTTGGATTTTTATTAAAAGTGTCTACAATACATCTGTTAATTAAAAATTTTACAAAAGCCAATTAAATTCGAGAGCTTTTTATTCTTTGAATTTTGAATTTCGATGAATTATATATATAACGTTATAAAAACAAGAAAAAATAATTAATTTTAGATTTCTTAATGGCAATGTAATTTATTTTGTTATAAAAATGTAATTATATGTTTATGAATGCAATTTATTTCCGTCCAAAGAAATTATAAACTTGACTGCTGAACGTTTTATTTTTACACTTTGTTAATATTACACATGCTTTAAAAAGTTAATTGCATTGTAAACCTTTTTTACTTTACAATTTATATACTGTATATTTATAATTAAAGCGAGCAAATAATTGAATTGAATTTTATTTATACCTACTTAAATTCGAATTGGGCTAATTTAAAATTGTCGTTTTTGAGTACTATCACCATCATCATTATCATCATCACCGTCATCGAAAAAGCAAAGACTTGTATTTTTTTATTTGATATTGAAGGGCAACAAAATATAATTGCTTGTTTTATGATTAAATAAAGCGGTAATTAGTTAACAACATGTTTCCAATCTCTTGGGAGTTTTCATGCTCCCTTAAATATTATATTAACAATCGATATTTAACATCAACTTGATAGCCACAGCAAAGTATACACATAATAGTAATAGTTTGATATTCATGTAAAATAAAAAATGTTACGTAAGAAATTACTACTTTATTGCTGGTATGAAAATATAAAAAAATATTTTAAGCTTGATTGATTAATAGTAAGAAATATGTACTGAAAATAAAGAGAATATTTTGAATAAGTGTGAATAGAGGATGTATAGTACAAAAATATAAATGAATCTTAGTAAGGTTAATTGACTAATAAAAAATAAGTAAAAAGGCTTGACATCGAGAAATACACGTATATATTGAAAATTATTAAATTACGAAGGAAGCGAAAGAGAAACTACAAGTAGAAGGTCTATTATACGTTGTGTTACTAAGGATTCCAGCAAAAAATGATATAAGTTCAGAACAACATATTTACCAATTCTGCAGTGAAGAAAATAAAAAAACACGCGCAGAGAACTAAAATTTTAGATATTAATAATTCAAAGTATTGATCAACAGGCAGAACATAAGATATTTTAAAACTTATATTTACATTATTATTCCTCAAACTTAGTATAAAATAATTAAGATGCTAATATGTTATTTTCAATCTAAATAAATAAATTATTTTTGGTTATTATATTAAATTTGAAAAAATGAACTCCTTTCATATGTAGTGAGTCATGAAAGCTTTTATTTTAATTAAACATTTCATATACACACATCGAGTAATATAAATAAAAATGATTATTGATTATCTATTAAAAAAATTTTTTTTGAATAACACAATTAATGTTTTCATTATCGTAATAAACACTATTATATTAAAATCTGTTTATACATAATTGATTTTGCATATTAACTAAATAATCATAACAATAATATTGTAAAATACGAATTAAAATTGATGGCATATTAATGTATCTTCTGATTTAGTATGATAGATACATTGATTATAAAGTACGAAATACTATATGTTTAAAGCAACAAATTATTTAGCTATTATTACTCGTATATAACGATTTTATTTTAGCTATCATTAAAACTGATATTTGATACTAATGAAAATGATTACCAACAATATGTTTGTAAATCGATGAAGCAACACTATTAACAATCGTCTTTAAATTTCAATTGAATTGCACGCAGCAGCATGCGTTTTAAATCCATTGCATTTAAGGAGCTTGTTTAATTTTAATAATTTATTACATATATGTTTATTTATGTATGTTGATCTAAAATCAATAATAATAATATGATATATAATGCAATCCAAAAATAACCATAATATTCAATCCAATAACGAAATTAAGAAATGTGTTGTGGAAATAAATATTGAAATATGCTAGATGTAGAAAATGTTGAATTATGTATTTGCTTTAAGCAAACTTTAAATAATAACGTCTTTATTAAAACAACTTTTTTTTCTTCTAAGATTTCATTTGCAATAAGCAGCATTTGCTTTCTTCATTTATTCATGATGAAGGATATAAATTGTTAAATGCAAAAGCTTTTTATGTGTTATTAAATTTTAATAAACCATTATTGTTGTTAAACAAAGCAAAATAGTAAAATTATTAAAAGATAAGTCATAATTTAGACGCTGTATTCTCTTTATAAAAAAACTTATTTTATAGGCAAATGTGAAACACCTCGACTTTTCGACTTTTCGACTTTACTTTGTCTTAAATTTTAAAACAAAACAAAACTTTTTATTTTTGTTCATAAAAAGAGCTGTACATTATTGTTTTTCTAAATAATTGATGGCTTTTAGCAAATTGAAGAAAATTTTGTTTAGCAGTAAACAAATTTATTTGCTAGATTTGGTGTGAGTGTGCATTGAATTATTAACCTATATTAACTATTAACGCATACACAACGTATGTATGCTATTTATGATTTTCAAGGTAAAGGGTTTAGCGGTATAAGAGGCGAATTTGGCCCTAGCGGCGATTTTCTTCGCATATACATAAAAATGTTCCTGTAGAAAAAATTACACTCGGATGATCGACTTGAAATTCACAGGGTAGTTTCTTATTGAAACAAAGTATATTAGGGCAATTTTGTAGCTTGGTACTTCAAAAGATTCTTAAAAAATTTTATAGTTAAAAATTTTTTTTTTTTTTTTAACTCTTTTACTTTTGCTAGAATCATGAAATTCGGATATTTTGTAGAAGGGGATACCCTAAGAATTTTGCTCCAAACCCGACTTCAATATCTCAAACCATTTTGGAGTTATTAAAGTAAGACACATTTTCAATTGAATTAGCCCAGGTTTTTTATAACTTGTAAGCATCATAATAAACATCTGTAACAATTTTCACATCAAAACATTAATTTTACGTCTAATGTTATACAACGCTAAAGGTGCATGCGGCGATTATAACAATGTTGAGCAAAAAAGTTGCATTCAATTTTTTTTGAGGAATGAAATTTTGGATGTAGAAATGTTCGGAATTAGGCAAAAATCTTCTGGGACCATGTTTTATCAGAAAGCTATAGTTACAAGTGGTGGAATCAGAAAAAAAAGAAAGTCGAAAATGCTTTGAAGACGAAGAACGCTTCGAACGAGCATCAATCCTTGCTGACGTCAAACAAACCAAAGAAATTGTGCTTGGTTTTCTATATATGTCTGTTCGGGACTTGTTGGTATATCGAAAGAGTGCCAATATTATTTTGAAAGATATGTTGGGCCTAAAAGCTGGAAATTATTGCCTAATGCCATAACGTTGACAATGCACCTCTCACAATGTACTCATTCTTTTTAGCACCAAAATCCTGTGCATATCCATCCACAACTACTGAATTTGTCTTACTTAGTACCGTATCACTTATAACTATCCAAAAATCTTAAAAAACCACTGTGGAAAAACTGTTTTGGGAGGATAGAAGAGATGAAGCATAATAGTCGCATGCACTTTTAACACTGTATAACATCCGACGTAAAATAAAAATTAATAAATGTTTTGACTTAAAAATTCTTACAGACGTTTATTACAAAACTTACAAAATAAGAAAAAAATTTTAATGATGTGCCTGCGCTATTTACTTTTTGGACACAGTAGTACAAGAAGTTTCTAAGAGAATATAGTTAAATAAGACAATATTCTTATGTGCTGTTTCCTTCATCTTTTTGCAATAAGTGCATGTTTAGTAAAGTTTGTAAAATAATACAATTTAAAAGTTTTGATTGCACATAGTTAAGCAGAATGATTCATTCTTTATTTAGTTCATATTTAATAAAAACTTAAAGTAGGTCGTGAAAGCGAGCAAACTTTGTAGCAAATAATTTGTAGAATTTACCTGAATTAATATCTAAATTTCACACTCACTTGTACAAGAATAAAATTTTTTAATTTTCAACTAAATATTATTGACAAACTAAGTAAATCTTCAAATTTAGAGTGTGAATTTATAGCTAATAAATTATTAATTTAACCTATCTGGCGAATAAAAGTTTTAGAATAAATTTGTGTTTTAAGTTCCTAAGTTGCACCTGCAAATTTATTACTCTTTTAATAATAATTATTATAGGGTTTTAAGTCTAGAAACTGTAATCCATTTTAAAGTGAATTTAATTATGTTTTATGTTTTTGCATGTGATGAAAAATAAAACATCTATAGATATGTATTTGCATTTCAAATAAAATGCAATAAAATTTTCAACTAACGCACTAAACCTCTCCGTAATTTGCCTTTCATCAACATTTTTAGAGTGAATATATAATTAAAAATATAAATTTTGTATGACATTCCTGTAGAAGTAATAAGCGTATTTTGAATTTTGAACTTTGAACTTTGCTTGGTTATTGTTTTAATAACGTAATATTAATTCGGTAAAGAAATTAGGTATGGATTATTCAGCATTTTTTTCTTATTAATAAGGTTTAATTTCAAATGAAAACACTAGTAATTTGCTAGAATTTCATGAAAATAGAAATAGGTTTCGTAAATATTTGTCCAGTGAAAAGCTATTCAATAAAGTAATCATACGGATTCCAAGATTGGTTAGTTGAATGATTTAGATCCCAAAGCATTAAATCTTTCAGATTGTGATTAGGAATGACTTTATAATGGAAAGTGTTCAGATAGAAAATTAAGGATGGCATTCACTTTATCTATATGTGTGCTTTTCTAGAAAATTACTCCGGATATATACTCTATAAAAATGATTTATACGCGAAAAAGCGCAAAGTTCTAAATGATGAAGAACTGCATACATTAAACAGTCACAAAAAATTATAAAGCAATTCACACGACAGAAACGAACATAAAATTAATTATAATGTTATATACGGCTACAGTTTTTTTATCAATAAAATTTATGTTCTTACTTTAATTTCCATTCATAATTCACATTAATTATATTGCACTCTTTTTATTAATGATTAATGCACAATAAAAACAAATTAATTATGAACAGAAACAAAAAAGATACAAGCCTATATTTTAGAAACTAATTGAAATTATATTAATTAACTATCAATTTGCTAATACACTTTTTGATTGAAATGCTATTAATAAAGTCAATAAACTATGTATGAATAGCATGAATAATTAATTGAAATGTAAAAGTAAAATTGCACTTGAAATATTTAACATACATAGAAATCAACTGATGTGTTGTTATCGATTAGTATAGCTTTATATTTTATGAACCATTAAAATAAAAAAAGATAATTGTGAGCAAGACAATGTGGTATTTGTTGTTTATTAATATTGTTCACTCTTCATAAAAAATACGCACAATGAAAATGATGAACAAAAACAGACATTTCTATTAATACATTTCGTAAAAAAAAGATAATTTGTTTGTAAATATGATTAAATTGATATTTCTGAAATTAATAGAAATATACGTGGAGTGTTTTCCAAACTTTCACAAGTTTTTCTCTATTCATTAGCTCAATTATGTAGCAACGATAAATCTCGATTCATTTATAGACAGACAAAGACAAAAACTGCTAACTTTGAATGAAATATGGATTTCTTATATTTATTTTAAGACTCAAAAGTAATCAACAATGACTCAAACACGTAGTACGTTTGCCTAATACCTCTCGTACACATGTTTTTATATTAATCGGATCCGACAGGCAAAAAGTAACCTCCTCCAGTGAACGTCAGCATTATGATATACACATGTATTTCTAATTCATGCAAATTGTTTACTCACGTTTTTATTGCCGTTCTTTGTTACTGTTAGCATGGATTGAAAATACATGTTTATCGTAGCGATGACGTCTGTTGGAGACGGTTAGTTTTTATCCGTCCGATGCGATAAATATCGGGACGATTGTAGACGATCCTTTAAAAACGCTTTACTTAAATCTTTTAATTGGTTAATTCTTGCATGCATTTTATGAAAATAGGCCTAGACAGTTGCACAAATGTTAACTTGAAAAAATTACTAACTGTATTGGCTAAACAGGAAAAAGTTTCCACACAGGAATTAAGAAACAAAGCATCCTTTAGAAGCAACATCGAATTTTGCAAATTACCTTAACGACCAACAGTACCTCTACATTCATTCCGGATATACTACACATTCAACCTAAAGGAGTCAAACTTAATCTATTAGAGACAATCGAAATAAATAAACATCACAAACATTATATAACATTACTAAACGATCAAATAGACTTGAACAGATCACCGCTGTTAAACCTTAAAAATCCATGATAACAAACTAGTTTTTTAAAACACTCTATATATTATATGCTTGACAATGACATATGTTCGAAACATGTCGCATAGTCTAAAACTAAATAGTGAAAATTCAGCAAATAAAAAGGTTCTGTTAAATAAAAAGTGTTTTCACAACATCAACTTCATATCAATCCAATATTGCTAATCTTTGTAGTGAAATAAATAAATTACAAAATCGTAAAACTTTTTACACACCCATCGTATTTTAAAATAATAATTCTCATTCAATATAGTGCGATAAATTTGTCATATTTCTAACAAAAATAACATATTTTTCTGCCTTTATACAATTTCACTAACTTAGACTGTAAACAATATTGTTTTTATGAAGGGAAACAAGAAGTTTTATACAATTTTGTTTGTGCTTTATAGTACAATGAAATTTTATCAGATTATTAAAAATATATTTGAGCTTCAAAGCAAAATCATGATTAAAAATTATGTTAGTGAAAATATTTTTTATAAAAGCAGGTGAAACTGTCACTTACTCTGTTGCGGCGGCTTCGTGTAAACCAGTCATTTAGTTCTTTACAGAGTATACATTTTGCTGACAAATCCGCAACGTTGGTATACTTCACTTTATCCAACGTTCCTATCCAAAAGTTAAAACTGGAATGTTGTTAAAAAATCGCTGTGAAAAATTGTTTATTTTTTAAATCAGCAAATAAGTCACAAACATAGTTGTTGCGTCATATCAACTTTGGTTAATGAACCGGAGCATATATAAAATTATAATGATCTAGTATCTTGTTATATATTTTTTAAAGTAAATGTATTCTGCATATAACCGGTACACAACATTTAGAACGAATCGGATTATATATATATTTTTCGTTTGCCGGTACAATGCACAAACAATGTAAAACAATGATTTTATGCTTGTACTTTTTTAAATTGAATTTAGTTCCTGAAACTTGTATTTCCAACAATCATTTTCAATTGGAATTTAATTTTGAGTTACACAGCATTGAAATTATATGTATTGTAATACAATATTTGGTTAGATACATGAGACAAACAATAAGAAATGGTCCAATCGGGCATAAACATAATATTGTATAAGATGATAAAAGCTTAATTTTGCCACACTTTTACTTTTAAACATTTATAATACATACAATTTTCATTCGCCGATACAATACAGAAACAATACAAAATAATGATTTTATGCTTGTAAGTTTTTTTAATTAAATTTAGCTAATTGCAATTGAATTTGGTATTACACAGCATTGAAATTATTTGTAATCCACATTAAGTTAAATAAATGAGACAAACAATAAGAAATTGTCTAATCAAGCTTAAACATAATATTGTATAAGATTTATTACTAAATAATTTACAATAGCAATTTTGTATTACACAGCATTGAAATTATACGTAATGCAACATTCTGTTACATACATGAGACAAACAATAAAAAATTGTCCAATCGAGCTTAAATATCCTATTATATAAGATAAATCCTTAATTTTGTCACTAAATTATTTAGAATTGCAAATGAATTTTTTATTATACAACATTGAAATTATATGTAATGCAATATTAGGTTGGATACATGAGACAAACAATAAGAAATTGTCCAATCGAGCATAAATATAATATTGTATAAGATAAATCCTTAATTTCGTCACTAAATTGTTTACAATTGCAATTGAATTTTGCATTACACAGCATTGAAATTATATTTACTGTAACATTTGGTTAGATACATGAGACAAACAATAAGAAATAGTCCAATCAAGCCTAAACATAATATTGTATAAGATTTGTTACAAAATAATTTACAATTGCAATTGAATTTTGCATTACACAGCATTGAAACTATAATGTAATGCAACATTTGGTTAGATACCTGAGACAAGCAATAAGAAATGCTCCAGCACACAGTTCATCACTAATATATTATTTAATTGTATTCTAGAAATGCATTATTAAGTGCAGTATAACAAGAATTTCATTTAATTATTTACTAGATAGGAGAGACTAACAGAATAATATTCGATTCCACTAAATTTGAAACAATACATTGTTGATGTTGCAAACAAATAAGTATTGTATTAATATTAAACACTAAAATATTTCCATTGTCACTTGAAAATGTATAATATTTCAAGATCAAATACCACACAAGCAAACTATTTTAATAAAAATGTTATCTTTCCGTGCCATTCAAAAGAAATGCAATCAAATACATTTCATTCATAATTTGAAAATGAAAAAGATTTATACTAAATCCATAAATCGCAATATGCAACATATTACAACGTATATAAAACTCTTTCATGCATATTTGATATTTATTAATCGTATTCATATTTAAGATTTCAAAAAGATGAAAATATATTCTTAATATGAAATATGTACGTTTACATATAAAATGCGACAAAAATATTACTACGTATTGAAGATTTATTAAATGTTGTATATTTTTTTCTATGTTTTCACTAAATACATAAATAGTATAATACTTTACGCATTAAATTTATATTTTGAATTGCACAAAAACGCAACAACGGACTTTAAAATATACGGATGGTATTTATCTGCTTAACAGATTTTCTTTTACTAAACCAATGTAAGCCTTTGTCACATGTACAAAAAATATGTTTTAAGGACTAATACGCTTTTCGGGAACTAATTTAAAAAAAAACTTTTACTATTATCATCAAAGCCAGAGAAAAGTTTGGTATCTTATGTTTTTAGCTAGAATAGTTATAGAATCGAGCGTAAACATAATATTGTATAAGATAAAAGCTTAACTTAGTTTTGTGATTAAAATAATTACAACAAATGAAAATAAAATCAAGTTGTTAAAAACGTATATTTGTATCATAGTATACCTACAACTTTTGCTTTTTTGGATTAAAAAACTTCATAATAATAAATAATAAAATTAAGGATTATCAAAAAACAAAATACAGTCTAAATCAAACGTTCATAAATACGCGCAAAGTTTTCCTTTCAGGCTGCCAGCGCCACCCATCGGAATTTCCACCAATTTAAACAAGTAAACTACATTATATGTTTATTGCACAGTTGTAGTTGTATATTTGAATAAAATTATAAAATACTTAACAAACAATTTGAAAACGTTGTAACGACGACAAAACATTTTTTGGACATCTTGTGTACGTAGACTACATTTCAAATTGTAACAACAAAATAAAAATTTGTATAGAATTTTAAGGAATTTTATAGGTTTTAATATAATATTGTAACAACATAGAAAATAAATGATTGAAAATTGTCGCAAATATTTGCCAAATTTAATATTAATGTATTTGGTCTATATATTGTAGTATGTTCTATCGGCTCTAAAAAATATCTAAAATATATCATATTTACAAAAAAAATTCATGTAATTAATATTATGAATTTTACCACACGTGTAACAGGACTCACAGGAAATAAGCTTTCAGTAGCCTCTATGAAAATTCACTGAAACTCTATTACGGCACAGCGTAAAGTTTCTCCTTGCGTCCAGATGGCGGTAAAATGGCAATTAAAACATTATAGGCTAAAAGTTAGTTAAAAATACTTATCTACCAAATTGAACCAACATTATAGTATGTATAAGCAGCATTATTTTATAAAATCTATATTTTAATAAAATATAAAGGTATTATCATAATATTTTATACCTACCACCATAAGATAGAGCCACATGACGTTTGAATACTATTTAATAACAATCTTAATTATTAATAAAAAAAACTTTAAACCGATGCATGTATCAGATGTAATATTAGGAATAAGATAATCAGTAAGAAAAGTGATGAAAGATTTTATATGCAAAGAATAAACGACAATCAGATAATGAAAGCGTAATACTGCATTAAATGTAATCAGTCTTAATTAATTAGTTTCTAGTAGGTCATATCTTTTAGGACATCTACGATGATGGTAGAGGGTAACGGAAGAAACCCTCGTTATAAATTCATGATAAGCTCACCAGTAGACAGCCGTCCACTTCTAACCCTTTTTTGGCATCTCATTTTATCATACATTATCACACATATTTATTTAAATAATAAATAAGTTCGTACAAAAAAGGATTACGTGAAATTTTCACATTGTTGCATAAATATTGTATAGGTTTCTAACCGAAATTAAAACACACTTTTAACCTACATTATTTAACATCGCTGGTGTGAATTTAAATATCATTTTTAACCGTGCTCAAGTGTTTACGCATTTCTTATTAATTGGTATTAAAATGGGTTTTATGTCGAACGCGTTCTGATAAATTAGTAAGATAAATAACCTCCAATTTAATATTCAATTAATACGTTAAATAGTTGAGTGAAATTTTCAGATGGAACGCTTCAACCTCTTTGCGCGCAAGTGATAGAAATGCGAAAAGCGAACAAATGAATTAGCTAATTTAAATTTTTTATCTTTGTGAGAAAAAATGTATGCAATATTTTTGCACTCGCATTTTAAGAGTAAAAGAAAATGAAACATGGTGTTATCTTAATATACAACATACATAGGAGATTATTCATCTAATCATCGCTGCTTTTCATCATCACATCCTTTGCAAGTTTTAAACATAAAATCTACTGCAAATGACATAAATAATTTAATAATTTTTAAACTAGTATATCGTTTAATATAGTGGATACAAATTGCACTTTTTTTAGTAATAATGAAGTTTAAAACTTCATAGACATAGAGATAAATTGGATTACAATTAATTGAGTAAAAATGTAACTGTAAATGAGATTTTTTAGTTTGAAAATTAACACGGCGTCAGCAACGCGCTGAAAAAAACTAGACGATAAAAAATTACTTAATTTCCCAACTTGCAATCATAACTCATTGAAACCAGCGATTTTATTTTCCTTTTTTTTTCCTGTATAAATTGACAATGCACCAACAGTTTTAAATACTTTTTTAGTTAGTTCTACAAACTTTTAGATTTTTTATAAAAATGTTGTGTACTCTTATATTTAATTCTGTTTAAAAATAAAGTCACTAACGCTATAGACTTTGAAGTGCAAATTTTTCATATGCAAGTAAATTATATTTCTACTACTACTAAATGTGAAATGTACAGAAAACTCTAATAAAAATGCAATGCATACTGCCTAATTTAAAGCCAACATGAAACAAGTCAAGTTAAAAATGAAACAAACCTACTTCCTGATTATGTGAAAAAGTCATTGATTTTTATTAATAATTATTCTTATGCAAGTAAATTATATTTCTACTACTACTGAATATGAAATGTACAAAAAACGCCAATAAAAATGCAATGTATCTTGCCTAATTTAAAGCCAACATGAGACAAGTTAAGTTAAAAACGAAATAAGCCTACTTTCTGATTATGGGAAAAAGACATTGATTTTTATTACTAATTTTTCTTATGCAAGTACATTATATTGCTACTACTGCTAAATATGAAATGTACAAAAAACGCCAATAAAAACGCATTGTATCTTGCCTAATTTAAAGCCAACATGAGACAAGTCAAGTTAAAAACGAAGCAAGCCTACTTCCTGATTATGTGAAAAAGACATTGATTTTTATTACTAATTTTTCTTATGCAAGTA
>JARJDW010010087.1:0-20306 GCA_030264715.1 Adinopsis sp. GC000173
AATGAATAACCAATATTCCCTAAAAGATTAAAGTGACAAAGATTTCTTAGCACGCCTGCATCGGGAGTTCCCACTCCACAGAAGTAATGTTTTCTATCTTCTAGGTGACAGAAGACAAAATGTGAATAAGACTCCTTATCTATTTCAGTTTTGTTCTTGTTCTTTAGCTCCGTCACTCAATATAGAGTTGTCAAATCATTCTTGATATGTATTGTGCTTGCCTAATTTTGTTGCAAAACTAAAAAAATTGTCGAAGAGTTGGATATAGTTTTCATCACCTACAAACACAAATAGCATAATTTTAGTCACAATAATAAACGAAATCCCAATGTTACAATAATAACATGTAAAAAGTCAGTGCTAATCAGAAATATTAAATAAATTAGTAAATTGGTAAATTACATATATCTTTTTCTGCTTCCCAATTTTTATTTTCACTGACACCTTCACTTCGACTTTCGTGATTTTCATAGTGTAAAATTGTTTCTATATATTTATGAAATCGTAAATAATTTCAAGGAAAAATATCAAGTTTTTTGAGCAAACAATGAAATTTCCCTGCCAAGGATAATGTGAACTATTATACAAATATGTGTATCAAGTGAGAATTTAGAAAAAAATATTGAGCGTGTTTGTATTTTATCACGTTTTTGCAAGTATTAAAGCACACATTAACATATATGATGAAAAAAAAACGCTTCTTGTGCATACAATGAAAATTTGCAGGCAAAGTATAATACTTACACAAAAAAAATGTTTATGTATGCATCATTTTTACTAAATGGAAATTTTTAACCTTCATGTTATACTATATGTTGCATTTGGCGTTTTGATTAAATTGTTAATAATTCACCTGCTCTTATATTTTATCGGTGGTACGACTTAACCTACTTTTCACATCGACGTGTAATGAAAATATTTTTTCTATCATAACATAGCATTTTAAATAATTCATATGCGATTGCATGCGTGCATACATATATACATACACACATACTTGTACTAACGTACAGTTGAACATTATTTTTGGTGAATGTGTGGGGCAGCAAATTGTAAATTCAATATTTTTTCAAATCGTAAAAATATCGTTGTTATTTAGCGCTATTAATCACCATGTCATTTCTATAAATAGATGCACCCACCACATATCTGTGCATACGCGTTTATTAATATTTGAAAAACATGAATTAACCTAAAAGCTTCATATTGTAATTATCTTGACACATGTAAGGTCAAAGCTAATCTAGATAATTAAACAATGGCTTGAAATATGTAAATTTTAAACTAATTCCGTTTTATGTTTGTTTATTACTATACCACCACAACGCTGTTGTTTGTTGGAAGAAATTAAAAAAAACAAAGCTATATAGAATCCTAGTAATAGACGTGAAGGAATGAAAAAACACAAACAATTTTAGGGTCTCGACCTAGTTTCCAAGTAAATAAATTTCCACGCGATCACATGCAATTTGCATTCAACAATATAAATTACTATTTTTTAATATAAATTATTATTATATAGTATTTTGTAGTAAGCTATTACCAAGCAAGTAGTGATCTCATTTTAGATGCAAATTTACTACAAATTGTTTTATGTTTAACATTACTAAAAATTTTGACCAAAGAAAAAACATAATTAATGTCACTTAATTTAAATAAATTGTAATATATACCTGTTCGAGTGCTTTCAATTATATCAATATGGGATTTTTTAATTGAGGATGTACAAGTGTATAAACATAATACGTTCATCATTTCGAAGGGG
The DNA here is from genome assembly GCA_030264715.1 of Adinopsis sp. GC000173. Classification (NCBI taxonomy): domain Eukaryota; kingdom Metazoa; phylum Arthropoda; class Insecta; order Coleoptera; family Staphylinidae; genus Adinopsis; species Adinopsis sp. GC000173. Next base: position 1,766 of record JARJDW010010087.1, read on the forward strand.
TGGCACGGTTTAAATAGGGTGTCAACATAACATGTAACTCGACTTGAAATCGTGTGTTGTGTATGCAGCTGTACGATACAAGCTTAATATATTAAAATAAATTTTTGGGTGTTGTTGTTTGATTGAGGGGTGAATGTAGGTCTACTTATGGCGGCTGCAACGATATTATTATTTGGTCCCTTTTACAATTGATCGGATTTATTAAATTGAAATAACGTAAGTAAGGAAAGCGGTGTGCGCATTATGCATGTTGTACACTACTTACCAGTCCCGGAACTTTCAGTAAAGTACCACATTGCGGTTAATTAAGACGTCATGTATCTTTCTGAAACATTGGAATTGTAATTAGTCATTTATAAAATCACATGAATAGAAATATATATTTTCTATAATTATAACAAAAAAGTTGACTGATGTTAACATTACTGGTAATGTTATGAACACTGTGTTACCGTTTCCAATGTGGTTTAAAATTATAAATGCAACCTTAAAATTCTCAAATATCTTGCATGTTAGCAGAAATTAAAGTTATTGCTTTGAAATACTCAGATTTCTAATATTATGCTACTGGTCCAAAAAAATATGCATAAATTTACTGGTCCGCGAGTAACAAAAGTTTGAGAATCACTGATATAAGGCAATTATGTTCATAACATTACAAATAATTGTCTTTAATTTATATTTTATCGGTTTCAGTGGAAAAATATTTGTCTTAAAAACATAATTAATGGTTCAAATCCTGCAAGAACTCATTTTTTTACGAAATTGTATGTCAATATTGTAAAATTATAAATAGGACGGCATTTTTTTTACCGCAAAATTGCATGTTATGATAGTGATAACATACTAACTCAGATACATTTATTAAATCGCCTATTACTTGAACCGATAAAATTCATTAAAAAAGCCAGTCTACTTAAAATTGTAATAATTAAATTGTGTGTTGTAGAAAAATTATTTCTTGTATTTCGTGCATAAAACTTTTTTAAAAGTCTTGTGCTGATTTGGTGGCACACTTAAATACAAAAAATGAATATTTCTTTCAGTGTTCGGTTACATACATTTGTGCATATGAGTTGTTAATGCAATCTTTATTCAGGGCAGGATTTTCCATATATGTAAGGGCATTTGACCGGCCAAAGGGGCCGCATTTTGCAGAATAAAAAACCAAGCAAGTTTTAACAACAAACTATTTCAAAGAACTGCAGTATTACATGCTTTGGTTAATCCGCGGAGAAGACAACTCCGGCCCTGCATAAAGAATAATTATATATTACATAATTAAAGTTCAGTTACTATATATACGATATCATAGCTACGATATATCATTTCCACGAAGTATAATACGTTACATATCGAAGTCATCTGAATAAACAATTCAAATTATTCAACCACATATTTTTCTTTTAAAAATAATTAAATACCAAATAAATATATTCAATTGAATTTGTATGAACATAATTATTCAGTTAGTTTATGATAATTTATTAATAATAATTTTCTGACGTGTTTGATGATAATCTATTGTGAAATAGATTATTGCCAGACAGAATTAGAAAAAAAAGCTAGACTATATACATAGTGCAACAACTATTCAGAGCTCACCAATTTCATTTTCCATTCTATCAGTAATTTCTTGTTTTAATTTGAGATGCTCTACTAATTGAATATCTTGGCCTTGCGTCGTCTCCTCCTCGCTTTCTTCCTTTTCAGCATATAGTGCTTTGTATATTTCAGCACGATTCTCCAATATCTCTTTAACAATTTCTATAACAAAAACAATGCATACTCATTCAATGTCGCTCCAAATAATGCGCGGCGGCATTAATAATAAATAATAAAATGATTAATATCTCACCCGTCAATATGTCTCGACTGCCAACCATTTCGTTCAATTCGGCGGTGACTTCCTTCATCAGCCACGGCATGAACGAGTCATCAATATCTGCAACACAAAACGCCAAGCGAAATGTTAAGGACAGGTTCGGAATTTGCATGAAATCGATATCGTCTACAACAACAACGAACGGAACACGTACTTTGTTTAATGTTATCGGTGAGGAATCCTTCATCCTCGAGGCCTTCAAGCACCGCCGGCAATAAATCGGCCATGTATCCCTGCATCAGCACCGAGCCGGCAATGCGCTCCTCCATTTCCTTCTGCAGACGCATGCCCTCCTCAAACTCATTCACGCGTCGCTCCTTCTCGTTTTGCAGGCGCCGTTCGAGCTCGTGCAGACGCTCGAATTCGGCGAGCTCAGAGGCGTGCTTCTCCATGAAGCGGCGCTGCTGTTCACGCAACGCTGCTAGCTCTTCTTCCTCCAACACCTCGATCAGTGCTTGTTCAATGGTTTTACCAACAAGCACCTCCAGTATTGGTTGCACTTCCATATCAAAGTCAAACAACTGCAATTGTAATAATGCAAATATTGCGATAATCAAAATAATGATGATTATTTAAAGTTAGTGTAATAATAGCCATTCCACCTTTACAATTTCCAATAAAATTCCATTTCAGTTTGATTTCGTTCGTCACAATCTACATTATACATTAAATTTGAATGAGTAAAACACATTGACGTTATTCAGCAGTGTAAATTTCTAGCTAAAGTAATTTTGATTGTTTGAATTTATCGTAAATTTCATGGAATTCCATTAATAATTTTATGTACGCTTCAACCTTCTAGGCTGGCTAGCTAGCTGGCTTTTTAAGTCGGCACACATAAAGGTCAATTTGTTTGTTTTTGACACTGAATCATTATTTCATATTATTGTATATATTTAGCGCGCGCGCGCGTACTATTCGTATATTCAACGATTTATGAATATTCATTAAAATATTGTAAACAAATATCGATTAAATTATAATTTACTGATTCTAATTTAAAGAAAGAGGAAAAAAATATACATATTCCTGGGTGTAATGTATATATATGTATATACTGCCGCTATAAATTCGTATTTTAACCTTGACAATATACAAATGAGCATTTTTCATACTGCGTCTTAAAATGATAAGAATCGCCCTTTTATACTCTCTCGCATATACTGTATACAACAGCACAATACAGCGCAGCGAAAAGGAAGAGGTTATTTTACATAATACTATACATTATACATAGAAAAAAAGTTTTTTGTCGGATAAAATGTGGTACTAAATACACGCAAAGCCAGGATAAAAATATCGTAGTACAATGCATAATAATAAAGAATCGCTATGTCACTGCAACTACTGCAACTCCAACGCGAAAAGTTATCAAAATATTTTCAATTAAACCGTCATCGTACAAATGATGATATGCCTGCTTCTAACTGAATCGATGTTATTGGCAAGACTTCGTTAAATTATTGCCCAACAAAATATTATATGCTATTTTAAGTCTACCTACTATACACTTGAACATTAATTTTAGACGTTAAATATCACTCTAAATGAAATTATGCTTAAAATGTTTGAAGGTAAATATAAATTTAGAACAAAATTGTAAAATATGCGACCAATTATACAGCTGAAAGATTGGGAGTTGACTAGCATGACGACTGTAAAAAGTTAATAATCTAAAGACCTTTTATCTCGTGATTGCTAAATGATGTACTCTGGGAGACTCCAAACATTCCAAAAATGTATATGTATTATAAAAATTCCAAAACAAATCAGTTAGGCCTAAAGAACGAATGCAAAATAAAATTTTAATAAACATTTACGTTTAAACGGATTTCTTATATTGTAAAAAAAAGGCACTGCAAATATATTTTACTTAAAAAAAACCCTGAATTTGTAGCGGGAGTACGAAATACTTCTTTGACTTGAAAGAAGATAAAATTCAGTTAAGAAACAACATCAAAATTACAAATTTAATAAAATTTTATGTAATAGTTATTATTATTAGACTGTTCAGATATATTTTTAAGGGCACTGCTAGAAAAACAAATTTTAAAAGCCCTTATAAGTTTAAAAATAGATCATTAACTTTAATAAAAAGAAATTTAAAGGTAAAAAGACAAAGTTCATTCCTGAAGATATGACCTATGATCGCTTGAAACAACGCGTAGGCTTTCAATTTATTTATTGGAAATAATATATAGTATTTTTTAGTGTTGTTTTTAAAATTTCTATCTTTGGATCATCACCAAGCGTCAGCAATCAATAAATTTATAATATTTTATGAACTTTCATCGCTTATTGCAAATTTTTAATTTAACAATTTTGAAATCATATAAATATTTATGATAATTAATTTTTCAGTCAATACTTTTATGAAAATATTTAACCAATAAATGAGTGTCCTTGTTGTTTGATTTGTTCTATAATATTAAATAATTAACGCTATTCTAAAAATTTACGTAATTCATTCTCTAGAGCTGGCGCTAAAAAAATCGATAGATAGAATGGCTATGATGTATACAACAAACGATTAAATAGTAATGAGTCTGATAGAATTCGACGTCGTCGTCGTCGTCGCTTACATCGCCTGGCCATATTTGCGTCTCGACATCGACGCCAATCTTGGCCGGCACGTAGAATGGTGATACGGGCCGATCCAGAAACAGATCCGTTTGCGTGGTCATATCGGAAATCTCCGGATTCTCCCACAGCTCCTCCAAGTACTTTTCGGTCTGCAGCTTTTCGTGCTTGCGACCGTGCACCGGCGGCGGCGAATTGAGGCGCAACATTGCGCCGCGCAATTGCTGCGATTGGGCCTTCTTGCGTGCCATCGCTCGCCGGCGTGCTTCGGCCGCACGTGCCGCTGCCGACTCGCCATCGCCCTAGAAATACACAAAACAAAAAAAAAACGAAAACGTAAAGCTAATTAATAATGCATTTATTATTATGCATATACATGATGTGGCAGGTAAACATATAGCAAGTAAGTAGAAAAATGCCAACACACACGATTTACTCTATATATATTTAATATAAAATCGGCGCATTACTACACGTTGTTAAGAGTTTACTGACTGTAACTTACTGTTTTGTTCATCATTATTAATTCAAAGTCGGTAGTAGAAGGGTGCATTGCGAAAAACTACACAACAACAACATTTCGTGCATTATTAATTAAAGTTAATAATGTTAAAATGGAAATTAAAAACTCACGTTTTCAGATAGCAGTCGAGCATACATGAAATTTGGATTCCATTTTTGCCGCTATTGCAAAATAAACAATGGAATATCCAACTATTTACTACATTATAATTAACAAAGCTTTACATATACACATGCGACTAAAAATTAATCGACAGCCACAAAAAATAAAAATAAAAAAATTTAGAAACAATAAAATATAATGGGCCGATTTTTTATCTATTACAAATGTAAGTAAATACAATAATTAAACACAAATATCTAAATGCACTACAATAGCTTAATTAAATTCAATCTAGTTAATAATAATAATAACATATTCTGAATGGTAATAAACAATATAATGCAAACGGCACCACAAATGACACTTTAATTGTTTAATAAATAAATGTTTCATTTATTTGAAATTGAAATTAACAATTAAACATTGTTTCTAGACAAATTAAAACTATAAATTGCTTATAAGAAATCATTTAAATTTTTTTCTGGAAACTGCGGTTGGAGATTTATTAATAAATTCTTAATAATATCAATAAAATATAGTGAAGTAGAGTATCAATTATATAATACACGAGTATAACACATTCTCATACATAATAAAAAAGTTGACACGTGTCAGTACTTATAAGAACAACAAAGTTATTGAGTCTTTAATGTTTTGTACATCGTATGCATTTCAAACTTCCGCAAAGTAATTTCAATTTTGAATTAAAACATTATTAGTGTTCAAATATAAATAATATTCGATTATAGTGTACCTATTAATATGTTTTAGTTTTTAGAGTTTACGTCAAAAAACGTTATTCCTTATTCAAATTCTTTGTAAAATATAAAACAAAAATCAATTTATATCAAAGCATTTCAGTATTCTGCTTAAAAAGTAAAGTAAAAAGCAATTTTTCATTGGAAATATTCTCTAAATTCACGTAATTTGTATTTAATTGGAAATTTTGATTTGCTAATAAAATGTTCATCAAATACATATGGAAAATCAGGTTTTTTTGTGACGTAATGTTGCGATTTTCCTCTACACAAGCTGATACGTAACCATTTGACTTTTATAGAAAGCTATTGGTTTTACAAAAATAGACTTTTCACCACGGGAAGGAAATTTGATTATTAATAGCTACTATATGCATACTTATATTGTTTTTTTCTTGCTGAAACTATTCTATTATCTGCCATAAATAAAATATTTAGATTAAAAACTGTAAAAGTGTTAGAAATTCTTATTGACATTCCCATTTTTATTTGATAATACTATCAAACTTTCTAAAAAATAAAAGTTATTGATTATGTTTTAAACAAACATTTCCATTTTCAGACTAATAATAATTAACATTGATTATTTTTAATTTCTAAAATTATTTAAATCAATAATTAAACATTAACTTAGCAACAAAGAGTTTAATAGAATTCCGATAAATTTAGAAACAATTAATAATTGCCATTTGCGCCGATGCATATTTTATTCACTTTCATTGCAACCTTCAAACTTTTTCTTTTATTCATCGCTTTTTTATCCCCATACACATTTATGTGCATGCAATCAAATTACATTATAACACCTATATAATTTCGATTCTTAATTTAATAACCCAACCAAAAAAAGCAGCAGCAACACACATTTGTGGTGTGTTGTATTGTATTGTATGTATTTATTTTTATTTATACTGCGCGCCCCCATTCGGTTTGCTGACCAAGGTCAGGCAGCGCATGCACATTTTTTCCAACAGCAACGATCATCACCTCCTATCAGGTGCTGCGAATTTTAATTAAACGCCAATTTTATGTCTTTCATACACGTACATTACACATTACTCCATCAAAACACAATCACGCGTTCTATATACCAACATCTACAGGGTGCACAAAAAATGTCTATTTATATCAAACAAATGGTTGTTTTTATCTCATTTAAAAGATCCTTGCTGAGAATTTTTAGTGCATATTGTATCCACATTGGCACCTCTGTAATTTGTTTGATTTTCGACTGATCCCGGTTCTTGATCATGAATAACGGCCTGGAGTAAGTTGACTAGTGTAAAGAAGCCTGAATTTGATGGTTTGTCTCTCAAAAACGCCAGTGGATTTATATCGTAACTGTTTAGGAAGGGCATAAGTCCTCAAAAAAATTTTAACATTTATCAGAGTTGATCAGTTCTAAATGGCATGCTCGCGCTTTAGGGCGAGGATCAAGCATATTATAGAAGTCCAAGGTCCAATCTATATTGACCTCTATGATCTGCTAAATTCTCGCCCTAAAACGCTAGCGCATGCTGTTTTTAACTAATCGCTATTTTGGGTGATGAATATTGGCTTGGAGGAATCTGACGTAAGGATGTCGAGACTTTTTGGTTTGTCTTAGATATATAGTCTAAGTCAAGAGGATTCAGGTTGGGAGACCATTGACTCTTGATCAAGCAAATCATAAAGGTCCAAATTGGCTATACGGAATAAAATATAATAGCATTTGTACCGTATTTTTGTATAATATTTTATTATTATTTTGTCTGGACTCTAACGGCGCACCCTGTATATTATATCGGTTTATGAAAAATTGATTGTATAATAATAATATAGATGATATACGTACCAACGTTGACATTGGCTGTATCGCAAAATTACTACCCCTGTGTACCCTTCGTTCGTACATAAGATTTTGATAAGGTAATGGAGCATCGCTAAAATAGATACAAATCAATTAATTATTTTAATTAAAAATGATTTGCGCTTGTTAAATTCAACTACATTACTATTATTATCATTTAAAAGATAAAAGAACTTTTTTATATGCATGTATATTATAAATTAACAATTAATTAATTTATTTTTAGAAGAAAAAAATCTATAAATTCATTCATAGAAGTTTTACAATTAATTATGTATATTCATATACAGCAATTTCTGTTCAAAGTCACGTTGAGCAGTCGTGGCCGAGCGGTTAAGGCGTCTGACTAGAAATCAGATTCCCTCTGGGAGCGTAGGTTCGAATCCTACCGACTGCGACCTTCTCTTTTTTTCATTAATTTTACAAAACTTACCTCAATTTTTTTGAATTCAAATTATTTGCATTAATGTCCCGTTTAACAATATGTACCTCTTCTTCTTCTTTTACACCGGCCGCCTTGGCGGCTGCATCACAACGCGCTTTATGCCCGACACGCACCGCACTCCGATCAAGTACTCGAGGTTTGCTCGCATACGCGTACAGCTTCCTCTCCTCTTTTTTCGGTACATGCTCATCGAGATGAAAATTTAAACCTAATAGGGAAGCCAATTCCGGTGGCGGCTCAAGAAATTCGCCCTTCTTCACACACGTGACGAAGCGCGGTTTATTCCCAAACTCATTACTTTTTCGGTGATTAATCTGTGGCTGCGGTCTAATGCTGTGATCGTCCTTCTGCAACTTTCTAAGCTTGGCATCTAGATTCTTGGTGAAGTTCCGATCGAGGCCGTGATTCTGCAGGTCCTCGATGCGTATCTTCGCCGAGCCGTTCAGCTGTCCGTGCGAATTGCTCAAATTCTTGCGCAGATTGGCCGCATTCTTATCGTTCGGAATCGCACCGTTAGATTTGGCAAACGTACGCTGCTTGAGATCCTCCAGGTTGCTGGTGTTGATGCGGCGCGTTGGCAGCACAATCCCGTTCGGCTTCAACTTGGTCGCATGTCCATTTTGCTGGGCAAACGGATTCAATATTGTCTCGCCAATGATCGTCATCGACGGTAGACCGTCGTTGTTAAGCACTTTAAACGCCACGTCGTCCACCTCATCGGTGGATGGTAGCGAAGGCACTGGCTGCAAAGACACCTCAGTCATTTCGTCTCACCGTCGTCCTCGTCGTCAAACGAAAACACCCAACAAGAACATGGTAATAAATTTATTAATCGCGTATTTATCGATTTATGATTATATTTTATCGATAGACTCCAAACCGGCGTTTTTAAAATGCAGCAAGCGGCAAAATTGCGTTAATTGCAATGATAAATACTCATCATCATCAACAATCGATATTCGCACTTGAAAATACAACAGTGTGAATAAAGTTGTGTTGCCCGCGCGGTATACACACACGGTGCAATATATTTTGTGTTTGTTGTATATAGTAGTAATGAGTTTGATTATATTTCTTGGAAGGAGAGCGCAGCGCGTGTATGTGTGTGTGGAGGAGAGAAGGTAACGACGACGCCCGGCGTCGTTCTCGCTTGACCGCACGCTTCTCACCAACTAACAACTGACCGGCGTCCGAAACACCTCTAATCGAAATGGAACGCAGCGCATGTCTATATAATTTTCCCGTTTTTTCTTTTCGTATTTGTTACAATAAACGACCGGCGAACCGAAGTGTAATTAAATATTACATCGTTGTATAGGTATGTATGTGTGTGTGTTTGTTCAATCTAGAATCGTATATGAATGTAGTATGCAGGAAAAAAAACTTATAACTACGTGTCGTTTTATTTTTTCAATTCGAAAGGGAGATAAAACTTCTTGTAATAAGGGTCCACTATATACATAATATCACACATGCGCTACATTCCTGCATAAATTACCATTTGTGAAATTGATATACAGGTGTTAATTTATGTTTTTATTTAAGATTGGTTAGCACTAATTTATTATTGCTATATGCGCGATAAATTAATTGTTAAATATATCGATTAAAGTTTCGCATTATAGTGCTCGTTCCTTGGATGTGGTGGTGGCGCGTTATTTTTTTTAATCAAAATATTGCTGCGGTTGAAAAGTTTTCGCTACTATTAAAAAGTTTTCCATAAATTAAAATCGTAATAGTAACAACATAGTAGTAAGTAATAGCTAGTAGGTAGATTTTTCCAGGGCAAATTTAAATTAAAATCGTTCATCTACAAGAGGAGGGGGATCGTTTTGAAGTGTTACATACTCAATTAAATTTTTGAATAAAATATATGCGCGGTGAAATTTTCGAAAATTAATAATTAATAAATTTTGCTTGATTTGAGCAACAAAAGAAGGTTTTTACAGTTCAAAGACATTTTCTACTTCAAAATATTATTCCCAATTTTATAATACATCATTTTTAAATGTATTATAGTACAATTTAGGTTTTTTTGAAAGGTTTTGCTGAGTTTATTGTGTAAAAATTAATACTACTAGTGTGTGTAGAGAATTTGTCGTTCTAGAAAGACACAAAGTTGCTAACTACTTCTATTTATTATAAACCTTTATTGAATTGGCAACATCTATTGCAAGAATCAGTAAAACAAGCAGTATTTCATTTTAAATTAGCTTTACAACTATATTTTCGTAGTATTTAGTATGAAATTTGTTGGTTGACACAGTCTAATGTAACAATGTATGACTTGCAAACCATTAAAGTGATTCAAAATTTTATCCATTTGCATAAACGTACAAAATAATAGGATACAATTTTTTTAATCTATTATAAAAATCAAACTATATTGTGTTTTCAATCAATATGTATTTTAATATAAGGCTAATTTTTAAGTTCAGTAAATAGTTTATAAATAAATAATAGAAAAAGCACGTCATTGTAAATATTATTGATATTTTCTTAAATTGCATTTCATTCATAATTTCATATCATTAAAAACAGTATTAAATTTGCATTGCGATAAATTATTCCGTATTGTGCTTGCTTGCTTGCTTCCCCATATAGGCGAAGGTTGCCGAATTTGGACCGTCGTCTAGGTTGGACCATTCACATATTAGGGCCTGTATTAGAGATATGCGCCGAAACCACTGTTACAGAAACTAATGTTGCACTAATGGTTGTAGCAACCTACTTTCCTTCAATGCTAGTTTGCATATATTTCGGCGCATATCTCTAATACAGGCCCTAATATGTGAATGGTCCAACCTAGACGACGGTCCAAATTCGGCAACCTTCCCCTAAACGCGTTTTTCTCAATTTCCTGAAACCATTCTGTGAAACCTTTGCGTTTGAAATAAAAAAAATAATCACCACTCATAATCAGAATACATATTTATTAATTCCAATGAAAAACTAATTTCGTCCGAATTGTGGATTACAATAATGACAAAAAACGTCGAGAATTTTTTGTTTCTTATTCCACACATTTTCTCATAATAAGTTATTAAATCATTCATTTGAAATATTAATATGGGTTATTACAGTTCGTACATTTTATAACATGACCTATGTATGTATATATTTGGATAACACAATTTGTACATTTCAATATTTCGATTTCACTCTCTGTCTTAAAGCAGCGCCGCGGCCGAATTAAATATTTAACCCCTTATTGTTGTTCAACTTTTCATTTTCATAAGTATTGAAAACTTTTTCATGTAGTAGGAAAATTGCTGTAATGTTGCGTAACAATTTGGTAGGTAAAACTTTACAAAAACAGTGATTAAAAATTAATTAATTAGGTTAAAACTATTATAAAAAGTTCTTTATACTGATAATGCTACAAAAATTATTATTATTGATTCTAATTAAAATTAAAATTGGGGATAATAATCGAAAATTATAAAAGCAAATGTTTGTTTGTGGTGTATTTTGGAAATTTTATTTCTCTGCATTTATATGTGAACAAAATTGTTAAATACTTGTAAAATACTCGATAAGTCAAGAGTATGTATATTTAATTTATTTAATTAATTAAAGGAATTAAATAGAAAAAGGAAGATCCTTATTGTCAATACATACCAATAGAAAAATGTCTTTTCTTTAATCTAAAGATAATTTATCTCTGTTAGATTATGTCAATTATAATATTTTTATTTCGATAAACTAGATCTTTAGACAGCTTTAATATATGCAGTAATATTATACAATAGAAAGCAACATTTCCAAGGTGGAAAATGCGCATCGTAATATGTATTGCTTTTTTCAAAGTTAACAACAATATTACTTTTAAAAAAGCAATTAATAATCCTAGAGAAAATTCGTCAGCGCATTCATGTGTCAAGGTGAATAATACATAAATGAAATTGAAATATAAAAAAATACAACAACAACATCGTTTGAAGAGGGACAATTTTACATTGTTGATTAGTTCCAGTCATGCAAACCAACAAAAAAATAAACGAAAAACAATTAATTACCAACAATTCGCATTGTATTACCTACCACCCCTAGCGATGACCGAGAAGACGATGAAACACTACTACCGATGCACAATTATAACAATTATAAATGAATTAAATAAAATTAATAATAAACACCCGCAATAAAATACAAACAAATTTTAATTACATATTTACTACACAACCATCACCAAAGTACTTATTATTGTATGTACTACACTACGTCACATAAAAAATTGAAATGAATACAAGTTTTTTTACGCGAGACATTTTAAATAAATTTATAATAAAAATCATAGTTACGATTGCGATTAATGAATATGATAGTAGTGTGTGTTGTTGTAAAAGTAAAGTGCAATAACAAACACGCCAAGGATAATCATTTTTATTTTTTTTGTGTGTATGCAGCATGTGTGTGTAAAGTGATAATATTACTACTAATTTCAAATGTATACACATATATGTATGTGCATCACATGCAAATAAATTTTATTTATAGAAAAAATAAAAACATAATGAGTAACTTAACAAATGTATATGTAAAGTTTAATAATATTAATAATGTGTTTTTCATGTAGAAATTAAAATGATGCGCAGTTTTTTTATGCATTTCAAGATTTTAATCCTGTTATAAATAAAGTCGCATAACAATTTGTTTAAAATTGACAGGAATATTAAACATACTTTGCTGTTTTAACAGCAAAAAAACTTTAACTTTATGTTATTATGGAATAAAAGTAAAATTTTCTGAATCATACACATTTATTACAAACCGATTATGAAGAAAAGTAATCTAGAAAACAAAAAACAGTTTAAATTCAACAAAAAAATAAATAACGCCATCCATTTGGATTTGCTAAAAATGTAAAAAATATTAATATAAAAACTTAGCAAAATTGTAATTTTAGTCATCGATGGCACAAATCAATTAACGTACCTGAGTATTTTGATAAGTTTCCGACTTTTTCTTGTATTGGTTTTATTATTTGTTGGTTTTTCTCGCTTTTTGTCGCTTTTCAAGTTTTTTAACTTTTCTGCGTTTTTTAATTTAATTTAGTATATGTAGGAGTAGATTGAAATGTCAAAATAGAAACGTATGTATTTAAAAAATGCTATTCAACTATGAAAAGCGAAAAAATTACATCAGTTGATTGCCTACTACAAATACATTAAAGCATAAATATTTTCATGTACGTTGTTATTTATTTCGTCACGACATATACACACCAACTACCGACCCTCTTTACCTTACAAATAAACTATACTACAACCAATATATAAAAGTATGTAAATATTCAGAAATGCATTAATATATAGTATATGGGGAGATGATTGCAGTAATGACCTTACAAATCATCGAAACCATATACGTACACAATATTACCTATACAACATGCATTTATTATTTAACTATTTTGTGTATACACAATACAGTTCTATGATAATAAATTGATTTTCTCATTTAGCCAAATTTGTGCCACACACACACATTTATACATATATGAGAGAGTAAAAAAGCTAATCATTACGTTGTCGTACTTTAAGGTTCGTTCACGTGTTGGCGTGTTGTCGAGAAAAGACAAACTTTGAGAAACATGTCCAGTTAGCTTGGAAGCCATGACATAGTAAACACTTTTTTGACATAGTTCATTAAATTTGGCATACTGGTGTAGTAAAAATAAGGTTTATTACTCATTGCCTATTTCCTACATGCTTGGCTTAATTTATTAATTTTAGATCCAAAACAAATGAAGATAAAACAGGTTCAATCATAAATATAATAGTAAAAATGTAAGTATTTTTTATAAATAAAAAAAGAAATCATAGATTAATTTAATTTTTAGGAAAATGATAAATATCAGCAATTTTAGATTCAATAAAATATTTAAATTATGAAACATCTTAATTTTGGTGAAAATGATGATAAGTTACATTCATAATACATTAAAACAACCAGTCATTGTTTTAACAATATTGTTATCAAAAAAAATCTTTTAAAATGTGGGTAAACGATAAATATTATACGAATTTGCGGAGTTTGAAATGAATCATTTTTAAAAGAAATGGTATTCCTGGAAAGTGTTGTCAGTAAATATCACGGCCATGAAAATATTCAAATAACGTNATCAAAAAAAATCTTTTAAAATCTCGGTAAACGATAAATATTATACGAATTTGCGGAGTTTGAAATGAATCATTTTTAAAAGAAATGGTATTCCTGGAAAGTGTTGTCAGTAAATATCATGGCCATGAAAATATTCAAATAACGTATTAAATAATCATAAAATTGTGCTTTTTTCTGTAAACTAATTTGGCAACCAGCAATTTTCAGCGTCCAGTTACCGTTGTTGGCCTGCTCACATGTCGCTTATAAATAACTAACATACGTGTTTATACTAATTACTACAATTCTTAAACATATAATATGCTCCTATAAAATTGGCAAGCTAATGGTATTATTACGCCCTGTCAACATATTATATATCGAAATCCTATTTATTTTGGGTGGTAGCTGGCAATTCATTATTATTCACAGACAATTCTAACCAAGCAACTCTATGCGTGTCGTCGTTGGTTGGAAATTTATTAATTTAATATAATCAAGTATACATATATGAAGAAAAAAGCAAAATTCATGGAAAGTTTTTAGCAACCGAAAAAAATTGGACAATGCGTGCTGACGCTGATAAAGAACAGCATTAAATAAAATTTACATATCACCTATGCAAGGTCAAGGGCCAATTAATATTTATATCTTGCAATATGGCGGGCGAGGGACTGGGTGCTTAAATAAATATCCATAAGTATATTAAAACGTAAATTCCATCAAAGGTTAAAATCTCCACTATATGTTTATTATTCGTGTATAATTGAAATATTTTCATCTAATAAACAATTTAAAATTTTATGCTCTTAGTTTGGGTTGCCAAAATGTTCACAAAAGAACACCAATAAGGTAGATTCTTAATAATATTATTAAATTTGAACTAACTATTCTTCCTGTTTTATAATTTTTAAACTTTCGAAACACATTGACCCAAAACTATCACTCTGTGGCTTGCCACTGCTTAGCAAAAGACCCCATCAATAAAATAGTTTCTAACCCAGTTTTCGTATTCCTAATGTTATGTACAATAAGTTCAAATTCAATTCGAACACTATTAAACTAATAAATCTAATTCTTCGTAGAAAATAAAAATTTATGCGCAAGCTAGTGATATAATGTGATTAGAAGACATCATTAAATAAAGTTATGGAAGATTTTATGGTGAAAAATTAGGTTTTTCTGGATTTTTGTCCACTTCTTTATGAAAATGTGCAGTTTTTATGCCGGAAAACGATGTAAAAACAATTTTTACATCAACTACATGTATTTCAAGAATCAATTTCAATTAATTTCAACGTCAAATCGACAAAAAAACAGTTAAAAAATGTTTTCTAGCTATGACGTCACAGGTAGACCTATAATATACGAATAATCGCATATTTGGACCATTTTAAATAGTAGTAGCAAGCTGTAAATGGGCTCGATTACTATTATTAGACATCCCTACGAGATGCCATGCTTAGATTTGCAAATATCAAAAAAAAGTAGAAAAAAAATTTTTTGAGCGAAAAAACGGCAAAGGGTTAAGAAAATATTTTTTGAGTACTTCAAATGATCGTAGCAAATTGAAAATTTGTATATAAACTATTAATAGGCAATACTACGATATGCGATTTTTAGATTGGCAAAAATCGAAAAAAAGTTGAAAAAAAATTTTTTGAGCGAAAAAACGCCAAGGGGTCAAAACCTTACGATTTTTGTGAAAAATCGATGAATCATCGATTTCGTTCAAATTTTGCATAAAGAGGTATTTCGTGATTCTAAAACGATTGGCGTGGTTCGTTGCTCGAAATTTCCCATAGGAAAAAAGTTATGGGCCATTTTATGGTAAAAAATAGTGTTTTCCACGATTTTTCTCCACTCCTTTTCATTTTTTTTGCATTTTATGGCCATTATTTGAAATAATTTGAGTATTTTCAGTTATCCCTCCAAACAATATTTCTTTAAACTCGCATAAACCATTTTCAACAACAGCATGAAAATTTAATTTGTGATTAACAAAATAAATTATACAAGCTTGATATTGATTAAAATTAAAAGAAAAATATTTACCATGTTTTAAACAAATTGAAAAACGTGTTTGCATTTCACCACCTAACACAGTAGACAATAGCTGCTATAGCTAGCTATCTATTAATATTTTTATTGATTGATCTTCATTAATTTAAATTGAAGGTTAATGAGTTTTGATGGTGAAGGATCAAAACTTTTACTTTATCTATAAATAATTTATTATTGCGCTAAACGTTTTATTACATGCGCCTTATAGTATTGTAGGTATGTATATAAAACGTTCGTTCGTTGTTATTGTTCAATAAATACACACACACAGTCACAATTATTCGTGTGTAAATTATTTATTACACATACACAATTTATGTATTAATGCGCGCTAATTTGTTTTATTTGTAAAGTAGATAGAATTTGACATGATTTTTATAATCAAATTAGACTTTTATTCGCCTCCTCCAAACATTATCAAAAGTAATGATAAAGTTGTGTTTGCTTAACTATTATTGTATTGTATTATTTAATAAACAAATGGGACTAGTTAGTTATGAAAAGAAAAGAAAAATGGAATTGAGCAATTTTTTACGAAATTCTTCCATGTCACGAATGGATGGATAATGCGTTAGAGATAATGATTTCATTCATTCGCTTATTTAGCATTATTTTCACACAGTCTCTAAAATTAGAAAATAATTTTATTTAATCGATAAATTTTATCTGATCTCGCGCTGGTAGTGGTCGATCTTAATTGCTTGGTATAAATTTAGAAAAATAATTGTTCACTTCATGTGCTTATTGCTCTAGTTAGATATTTTTATAATTGGATTGGCGCTAAAATTAATTTAAGCAAAAAATGTTTTATAAAAAAGGCGGTTAATTTTCCCATTCCAGTTTGTTATTAGAATTTACGTTGAAACAAAGGCTTTCTATATATTTAACATATAAAAGTATGCAGATAAAGAATAATTTTCTTAATTTTTAATGCTAATATGGTATGTGGTTGTGCATTAATAATTTTAAGCATTACTCTTTAATTATATTGCTATGCAACTTTGCAAACAACCAAAATTAAATGAAAACAAATTGCGGCAATTAATTAACTAACTACGTAGAGATGAAAAAAGAATCGTGCAGATAAAATCCCGTGCTTTGAGTGCATTTTGCCGCAATAATTAATTTCAATTATATACAATACATATTTTATTCACCCCTAATTGGTATTATTTGTAAACATAAACGTATTGCGCGAGCTTTAAATTTGCCATAGTTGTTTCCACGAACACAATAATAGTTGTGCGGTGAAACTGGGGCTTTTGAACCCATAACTCTTTTCGCGCTATGTATAGTATACGACGTCGTAGGCGTTTGGCCCGAACTTATAGGTTACCGGCTACTAGCTAGGCTAGATTGTATGAAATCGCGTGATTTCCGTTTTTTTGCTGCTGTATGTATATATATATGTGTGTGTGTATGCTGCTCGGGCACGGGGTGGACGGTTTGTGTTTCTAATCGTCGTGACCTTCGTCCACCTGCCTGAAGGACCGTTCACCCCTTCGCTATAAAACACATTTTCGATCGATTGACTCAATCAAAAAAAAAAAAAACAGAGAGGAAAATACATTACACTACAATATGCTGCTGCTTCTCTCCCGTTCCACCCCCATTATATTCCACCATTACGGCACAAATTAAACAAAAGTGAACTCTTGACGAACCATTAATTATTTAATATGCATGTCTGATGTAATCTAATAATCTTGTTTTAAAATAAGTATTGACGATTCAAGTGTGCATTAAAATTTCATTGCCGTTTTTGATTACATTTCACGCATATCATAATTAGTAGTGACAATTTATTGAAAATTTTATTACCTGCTTAATTAATTATTCATGTTATGCATACATATGTGAAATAGTAGTAAAAATAATCTAAACTGCGTGTATTTTTATTTGCAAATAAATACTTTTTAACATTGTAATAAAATTAAGTAGAATGAAAAAATAGATATAAGTAATAAAATGTGATAAGAATTTTAAACAATCATATCAGGTATTGCAAATTAATTAATATTATATTTAATTACAATAGCCTAGCACGAATTTTGAATTTTTTTAAGAGAAATAAAAATAATTTTAAGTGATAATACGCATTTTTTTTACGTTTTTACGATTTTTAATTCGAAAATTGTTGTTGTTAAAAGACGAAAATAATCGTGCAAACTATCAATTATTATGTAAAATTTTATGTCCCGTCGATTGGCGTCGGAAAAAATGCAAAAAA
>JARJDW010010092.1:0-15362 GCA_030264715.1 Adinopsis sp. GC000173
TGACTTCATTGCACTCTTTGATATTATCTTATAACTAATTATAATATTCATGTATTGACCATACGAAATTGATCGAGAATTTTTAATCAACGAAAAACAATGGTGCAATTACCTTTGCTAATCCAATTTTATTGTATTGGAGCAGCGCAGAAACAGTAAAGTTGAAAGTAAGTAGATTTTTTTTCGTGCGTTTTACAAGCGAAGTAAATCGAAACGCGCGCGTTCATGGCATATAAAATTAAAAAGCGATGGTGTGTGTGATGTGATGGACTGTGTATGGCATATAACATATACACTAAGAGGAGTATTTAACGAATAAAGATAAAATAAATGAGCAATTTATTGGTGCGCTAGCGCCATAAACCATTTGGCTAAAGTGAAAACAAATTTACTCGCTCACACGCTCTTCACTTTACGTTCAAACATCTTCTTATATATAAAATAAATTTATTGCGCGCGTAAAGTGCATCACATCATTGCGCATTGCATTTTCGCCAATTTCGAGCAGCGACAATAAAATTGACGACGACGAAGATAATTGAAAATGTAATTAACTGTATGGTGTGTTTGTGTGTATGTGTATGAATGTGCGCGCGCTAAAACAGGATGCAAAAACGGCTAATTGCCTTTTTTTCCGGCGCACATGATAACATTTTACTATCAGCGATTTGAGAGTCGTTGGCGCGCTCGCGCGCGCACGCTCTCTCCTCCTGTTAAAAGTTGAGAAAGATTTATTTGTGCGCATTCCTCGCAACTAACGGCACCGCAAGTTATACATATATCGATGGAATTATCCTTTAACACATGCTCTCGCTCCGCGCTCAGTACATTTCATCGTGTATGTATCGTATCGTAGCGTTGTGTTGGGCAAAAAATGCCCATCTCTTCTAGTTCTCTAGCACGTGCGCTGTATAATCTCATTTTTTTTGCAAGAGTGCGAGCGCGCGCGCGTTTTGCGCTCGTGAATGGCAATTAATTGCAATGTGTCATTCCATTCGAAATCGCTCGATTGAGCGGTTGAGTTGTGTACATATATATACAAACAAAGTAAATTATGAAGCGCTGGCATCACGTATACGTAATGCTTATCATTAACAATGCGCATCGTAGCAAAAAATCCTACTATTTTCCGCCACTCAACATGATGAACATGATTATTTTATTAAGTTAAATCAATGTTAAATTAACCAACGCATTCTTATTGTCTGTTGAATTAAAATATCTGGAAAGGCTTAAAATTCGGCAAAAGTGGGCAATTTTGACAAAAAATGAAAAAACTTGATAGGTTTTTCATCGAAATGTCCATAATTTGTGAAATATTCAACTAAATTATTGCCCTCGTGTAATTTTAAGTTGTCGTTTGGCTCGCAATGTCAAAAAGATCGCCCACATGATCATTTTATTAAGCGAAATTAACTAATGCATTCTCATTGTGTTATGTTGGGCATGACAGTTGGATTAAAATATTTAGAAACGCTCAAAAATTTGATTTTAATGCACGTTCTGTACAAATTAGTTAAGATTTAATTAATCTCTCCAACGCGTGACGAATGTTAAAATATAGAATTATGAATTAATTGGAATTTTCGAGTCACAGGTACAATGTCGTTTATTTTAATTAAATAAATTAATTTGGACAGTAAGTTTTTAACTTTAGATAAAAATAAATATATATATATGAATGAATAATTGTTGGAATGCAATTAATATAATTAGCATGAAATTCATATTGCACAATTAAGAAATAAAATTATGAATTGATTATAAAATTTTTGAGTCACACCTGTCATTAATGTATTCTTCCATTAGTGAAGTTGCCAATGCTGTATTCCTAAATGTTCCTTTTCCACTAAAAAATCAAGGTTGGCAATGCTTTATTCCTAAATGTTTCTAACATTTTCACCAAAAGAACAAGATTGGCAATGCTGTATACAAATGTTTTTACTAACCTATATAATGACAGTAATTCTTGAACATTATTCGGCTAAATACTTGAGTAAAAAGGAATACACACCCACATAGCTATTGCTTTAATAATTTTCTACTTTTATTTATTTTTTTTATTTTTAGCTGCTCTTAAATCAATATCACCCCTGGGTTATAGATAATTCAATCCAAGATTAAGAGGACCTAGTTGCAATGAATAAAACTAGATATATAAGTAGAGGCAATAATATTATTTAAAAATCACTGTAAATTGCGCACAATTGAAATAAATAAATTGGATTGGTCATATTGCAATTTTTTAACCTTAAAACTTACTTAATGTTACTTTTATTTAAGTAAATACTTACGCTACATATATATGAATGAATAATTGTCAGCGCTCCTAAATGGTTAGAATCCAATTAAAATAATTAGTATGAAATTCATATTGCACAATCAATCGCAAGAAATACCTTTCAAAATTAATTAATATAATTATTAAATCTATCCATATATACAACAACATATTATATTGAAAGGCATTTATATTGTACGATTTGTAATTATTGCTAATTATTTCTCTATGAGTGGCTGGCTGGCTGACTGAACGAGCGTACGGAATGAACGAACGTTGGAATAGTAAATGGTAAAAGTGTTGGCTCGTGTCAAAAACGAGCGCGCGAGTGAAAGAAAGAGGCGGAAGGCCGCTCCTGGAAAGGTCGCAACACTGCGGTGGTCCTTACACCTGTGACCGATACACCTGTACGTACTACAACATATTCGCTTCTAACAATAACAACAACAACAACAACAACACAGCCAACAAAAACGCACCAAATTGATGCAATTGACTGAGAAAATTAAATTTTATAATACGCATGAAAAAAACGCAGCCTTTTTGTTGTTGTTGTTGTTGCGCTGATCTATTTCTAACTAACCCAAACAATAATAAGAAACGAACGCATGCGGTAGAGTATTAAATTCGAATATAATCATAACTCTATCCGAACCGATGATTTTGTTGTTACTTATTATTTTTTGTAGGAGCGATCTGGAGCAAATTTTTTACCGCGCGAGCTGCTGCAGGAGGATGATGAGATGACAACAAGGATGGAGTGAGCGGGCGCGCGCGCGCGCTACGCGCGAGATCAATGACTTATAGATTAGATTTTTTCATCATCATCATCATCATCATCATTGAGGAGCGTTGTGTGTTGTGTTTGAAGAGTAAAAGAAGCAACAGCAGCAGCCAGCAATGTGTAGTTGGTTCGCTATTTCGACCTGCAGGCCATATACACCATACCAATACCACTTCGAAAACTAAATTAATGCACGTCAACTCTAAATTATAACTGAGAAAACAACTGAAACGAGCTGTGTACGTTTTTTCTGTTGTTGTTTTTTTGTTTGGTGTATTAGATGAGAGAAACGAATGTGGATGTGTATTGTTATTATTGAACGAGTGCGTGTTAGAAGAGATAATGTACATACCTCAAATCGTTTATTTCTTCATTAATTAAAAAAGTGCAAGCGTTAATTTTGTTATAAATTTGCTAAAAAGGCAATTTTGTTGGTGTGACTCATTAGAATCATTTTTAATATCAAAAAGTGGGTTATTAGATTTGCTGCCTATTATATTTTATTACTATTGGCATTAAATTTGTTTAAATTAATATAAAAAAAATTCCATAAACCACTTTGAACACTAAATTAAACAAAACAAGAAGAAGAGGTTCGAATTTTTAGATCATTTATATTAAATGTTGGCATAGATATAGATAGTTTCATAGTTTATTGTTTTTTGTGTGTTAATTCTTGTTTTTATTTAAAATTTGTAATTTAAATGATTAGAGAAATGTCTAAATACAATGGTTGGCTGATAAATTTTCTATTTTCTCATTTTAATTTTATGGCTTCTTGTTTATTGTTGGTTATTTTTTGTTTTTACTTGAAATTTGTAGTTCTAATGATCATAAAAGAGCTTAAATACAAGGGTTGTTTGATAAGTTTTCGATTTTATAACTTTTTCTTTCTTTTATTTATGGAGAGTTTTTTTATTATAACAAAAACCATCAAAAATCAAGAGAAAATTGTAAAAAAATCACAAAAATATTATAATACAAACCACAAAAATTGTAGAAAATCACTAAAAAATAGTAAAAACACGAAAAATTGCACAAAACCATAAAAAAAAATTAGAGAAAAGTGGAAACTTATCAGACAACAATCCACATATTACTTTTGTTTTTCTATATTTAAAATATTTTACTATATCTTAAATCGAATATTCCTTTAATTAAAAAGTGCAAGCGTTAATTTAGTTACATTTGCCAAAAAAGCAATTTCAATTTTAATGACTCATGATTTTAATATTGTAGCAAAAACTAGGTTATTAGATTTGCTGCTTATTACATTTTATTACTATTTATATTAAATTTGCCTAAATTGTTATAAAAAAATTATATATTTTTTTCTTGAAACTTTCTATTTAACATTGTAATATGCATAGTAAAATGGCATAAAAATTAATTGTTTCAAAGCACACACATTGTTCTAGCACACGATTAAGATAAACAGCAGCAGCAGCAGCAACAGCAACCAGTTTTCAGAAGCAGTAAATCGAAAGGAAATTGAAATACACAGAGAGCAGGAAAAAAAATAACAACCAATAAGAATAATTGTAATGGTTTGCGATAAGTTCCATTACACGAGCGATTATGAGGTGCTGGAAAATATCTGTATGTGTGTATATGTGTGTGTGCATGTTGATTATTATGATTATTGTTATGATAGGCGAGTGTAAAGTGTATATGTATATGTATTGCGAGCGCGCGATCTAGCAGTATCTATCTATAATAAAACTATTTTAAAAAGTGTTGTGTGTATGTATGTGTGTGTATTAAAAGTAGCAGCAGGAGAGTTCCACATGCAGGAGTGGTCAGTCCATAGCTGCGGGCGTTTGTTAACCGTGCACTACTTCCTTGCCACATCCTAGTGTATATAGATATTTATTATTACATTTACCAGTTACAGTTTTACAATGATTACTTGCATATACAGGGCTAGCGCATTGCTCAATCGCTCGCTGCTGTATCGTAGTCCAGTTGAAGCACGCTAAATAGCCGACATTGTTAAAATATCATTCATTTTCAGGTTTCCTACATCCAGAAAAGGAATGAAATGCAAGATAATCTATTTAAAGTAGCATTATAATTCTTCGGCATCGACTTCTCTTCATGAAAGTTATTATGTATTTTACAAAAATCAGTAGAATATCTAGGTATTAAGAAGAAAAAAAGACACTTACTTTTTCCAAAAATTTTAGATGTTTATTTTCGGGTTTCCTACATCCAAAAAAGGAATTAAATGAAAGAGAATCTATTTAAGGTAGTATTATAATTCTTCATACCGGCTTCTTTATGAAACTAATAATCCATGATAGGAAAATCAGTGCAACGAAATAATTAGCAGGACACTATCAGATGAATTAGTATTAGTTATGTCAAATTCCTTAAAGCATGAAGTTAACCGCAAATCCTAGAACAGTGCCAACCGAAGGTCACTAAATGCATGTCTATTATAAAAAAACCCAGCTCATAGGATTGAGGTTAGATCATAGTAACAAATAATTGTCAAACTCACAGTCAAAAGTTGGTTTTCAATTTGCTACCCTGGTTTGCAATATTACGTTATCGCCTATTAAAATTATTAAAAAGAAGCCTTACATACAATTACGGTGAAGTACCACTTCTATTTTATTTAAATTCATTAAACATATTATTTTAGTTTAATACTCAGAATACACTGACATTTCTTATTTCATTGTCTTATAAACAGCTTCAAATCAAAGCACACTTCGATCTTCATTGTAGCCCAAACAACCACATTTACATCCACAGCCACCTAAACACTAATTATAATTCAACTATGCCACAAATAGCATAAATTTTTATTAAAAATAAAATAAAATACTTATTCCATTAGCTTTTCGTTCGCACTGTATGTATGTATACCTGTTATATATAAAATATTTAATCATTTATTATAATATAGATTTGCTCCGGTAGCCGGAGCGGCTGAACAAACCGATTACTAATTTCTACAATGCTTTTCTAGCATTTCTATGACATATTACAAATGCTTTATCCATCTGCGCGCTTTGCTATACTATATACCATAGGCTTTAGTTTATCGCTACCATCATCAGATAAACTAGACAACGTTTTTAACGATATTGTGACACGAGCAACAAACTGAATCGTGTTTTTTCTCTCTAATTAATCGCGACCGTAACGTTTGCTGCTGCTCGCATTTTCTAGCTTCATTAGGTGATCATAGTGCTGCTGTTTTATTACGAAATTAACCGCAAATAGATTTTTCGTAAAATTGAATTTATTGTACATTGTGTGAATGAAATTTTAATTAATTAAGGTTACAATTTCAAATAATTGATAAATATTCTTAAATCATGTACTTTTTTACACAATTCACTTTTCAATTGGTTTCAATTACACAATAAAAACGTTTTTCATGTGTAAAATTTATTGTCAAGAAATGATTTTTATTCACCAAAGTTGTACATTTCACTAAATAATACCAGAACAGTTGGCAGAGTTAATGAAATTTTTATTGATTTTGCTACGCTAATTTCAAACGTACCTAATTGCACAACATAAATCTGCAAATGATAGTAAACCGACTTATTTTGTTGTCGTCGTCGTTGTGCTATTTCAAACATTATAATTATAAACAATCTTTTACGGCTCGAGGAAAACATATTTAATTTAGTTTTATCGACGTTTAATTGACATAATAAACGGCAACACTTTTCATATTAATAATATTTTATTATTACTATTTGCAATATTTATTGCCGCAATGAATCAGTATCGTTTAGATATCTTTTTATTCATTTTTTATAGAAATTATTAATTAAGCAATCGATCGTATGTTATTGAATCGATTGTTTACGAAACATCGAGTTTGTTTTTCGATTGATAGCGATTTTAATTAATGTTTCGAAAATTGGAGAAGAAATCAAGAGTGATCTGAAAGTTTGGAAAGACGATAAAGAGAAACAAGACGGCCGAGAAATAATAAACAAGTCTTGTCAGTAATACACCGATTTATGACGTACGAAAATTTTCACTCTCAATAAGTATTTGAGTTTTTTTCAATTCCAATAATTCATAATATTCCTACATGTATGTTTGTATTGTTTAATAACTTTTTGAATCAGTATAGTTTATATGTTATTGAATCCGATTGTTTACGAAAAATCGAGTTCGTTTATCGATCGGTAGCGATTTTAGTTAATGTTTCAAAAATAGGAAAAGAAATCTAGAGTGCTCTGAAAATTTGGAAGGACGATATAGAAGAAACAAGACGGCCGAGAAATAATAGACAAGTCTTGTCAGTAATACACCAATCGATCTACAACGCACGAATATTTTCACTCTCAATAAATACTTGAGTTTTTTCCAATTCCAATAATTCATAATATCTCTACATGTATTGTTTAATAACTTTTTGAATCTATTTATTTTTTTCATTTGCATAGAAATTATTAATTAAGCAATCGATCCTATATGTTATTGAATCCGATTGTTTACGAAAAATCGAGTTCGTTTATCGATCGTGGCGCAGCGATTTTAATTAATGTTTCTAAATTAAGCATACACGTATGGGATTTTATATATATTTCTAAATTGGATGCTGATTCGCAAAAAATGTAAATACGAACTTGTAGAAACCATAAATGGCGATTCAACCTAATTTAATTAATAAACTGCGTTTGATTTAATTTTTTTTTTTCGTATACACCATGCCACTTTTTTTGTTTCGAGAATGAACGTATACGTATTATACGTACTTGAAAGGCACAGACTTTAATTAAACCATTAATTATTAAATGGTATGTTTGATTGCAATTAAGATAGCGTTAGACAAATAAATCATCAATAATATACAAAGTCTTGCATCGTTTTGTGTATAAAAGTGTGTATAAAAGCATCAAAAATTTTATGTTTCTTTTCCATTTTTTGGAAGGTGTTTTCGCAATTTTTACCCTTTTTTTCATTTCCGCTCGTTTTGCTTGCAAGGAAATCTAAAATTTTTACAATTTGTATAGATGTTTTCGTGTTTTGTTATGAGAATTTAGATAAATTAATAATATTATACTTAATTTCAAATTTTGTGTGCCGCTAAAGCAAAAAGTTTCTATTTTAAACGCTTAATTAATCATTAAAATCATAAAACAATACACACTGGCTAACAATATTTAATATTTTACACTTTTTCAAGCAAAATTTTTAATTATTAGTTGGATGCGGCAAAATTATCGCATAGAGAGACGCGCAGCCAGCTGTATATTATACATTTATGAATAATGTGAAAGGGAAACTTTTTCCACGATTAATTAAATTCACACCAGATCATCTCATTACTATACTTCTATGATGTGTGTGTGCTTGCGCTTTTTTTTCTATGCGCGAAAACAATACACGACGCTGATGAAAGTGTGCGCGCGCTCACAACAAACGAAAACAAAACAAAACAAACACAAAAAATAATTGAAAGTCGATTTTCATTTTCAATGGAAATTCACATATAGTATAAGCGATTTAGCATTTTAATATTATAATTTATCAACTCGACCCGACGCTGTCAATAATGATTAATAATATGGAAATGGAAAGAGGTTGCTGTTGTGTTGTTGTTGTTGTGATGCTGGTGCACGCGCCTTCATACACCCAAAACAATGAAAAAGCAATGCACGTTAATTAGCCGCACCACTAATACCTATATATATTCTATATATTTCATTTTTATTCTTTCTTCTTGCTGCTGCATTTGCATATTGGTAATAATATGCACGAATAACACACGCAGAGCTCCACCTTTTTATCTAATTTCAATTACAAATTAATAATTATTAAATTATTCCAAAGCTATAAATAAACTGGGGGGATTTTTTCGTACCTGCGTTCGTTGTTTTGAATGATGACTACTGTATGTGGTGTAACTCGGTAGCATCAATTTTTAATTGCAACTGCAGCAAGGCAAGAGTTGATTAATAATAAACTATTAAAATAAATTAATAAATTAATAGATGGCGTTGTGGTCGTGTATGATAAAAGGCTCCACCTCAAGACGGAACGGAGCTCATTTCAATAACAAATTTTATTCGATTCGATTTTTTGTGCAGTGATGCTGGTGGAGGAAATTGTAGCCAGGCATAATAATAATAATCATAAACGTGCAATGAAATAAAAGCGAGCAGAATGCAAAAATATTAAAAAAGAATGAGAAATATATACGTGTGTGGTCCGAAAAGTTTCTAGCTTTTTTTAGTGCAGCCGCAAATTATTTTTTAGCACCGAAAATTTTTGATGGATTTTCTTTGCGTATGGAAATTTTAGCGACTTTCTTCTTTGATTTTTCTTTGATTTTGACATTTTTCATCAAATTTTTAACGACTTTCATCAAATTTGATAGAAAATAGAGTAGAACCAAGTTATTTTCTATTTTGCATCAGTTTTAATGAAAATCCTTAAATATTTTGATGAAAAATGTAAAAATCAATGAAGAAAGTCGCAAAAATTTCCACGTGGAAAGAAAATCCCTCAAAATTTTTGCTGCTAAAAAATAATTTGGGGCTGCACTAAAAAAGCTAGAAACTTTTCGGACCAACCACGTATTTGATTATAAATTAATAGATGGCATTGCATTCGTTTATGATAAAAAGCTCCACCTCACCGTAGAAACTCATTTCAATAACAAATTTGATTCGATTTTTTTTTTGTTTGGAGTGCTGCTGTTGCTGCCACGATTGGTTCGTGTGCGCATAATAATCATAAATGTGCAATGCAAATGTGACAAATACCAACAAACAACAACCGTGTGCCGTGCCACACACACACACACACAACACACAACATCCACCTTCATCGTCTAGTCGACTCAGCGACGACGACAATTGCGCGTATACGCAAACAGGTGTGCAGCACCAGCACGACCGTATAAAGGTCATTACGGCAATCGTTTAATTGGTTTGGATCACAAATACAATGCGACATTGTGTTCGTTCGGTCGGGGCGCGACTTGTACGGCCGCCATCGATCAATTCTCGAACAATATTATCAAATGCTGCGTATACGCACTACACAAAAAGCGAGTGAATTGATGCGCGCGCGCGCTTTTATGGTACTAACCATGCTATTAGATAAAACGTTCATAATTTATTCGCGCCTTTTCAAGCGATTTTGTTTATTTAACAACCTTGAAATTGCTTGTTTGAATCATTTTCGATTCGAACGAAATCGATATTTCCTTCTAGGATGGTTTTTCGTTTCCACAATGGTGAATCTAATCCGTTTGTTGTATTGTGACTTCAAATTGATGAAATAGAGAATATGTGTGTATAGAAGTTGCTTGTAATCACATTCTCAATCAAATTACATAAAAGTTTTACTAATTGACTGGAAATATACAAGAAAATGAAAATATTGAAAGAATTTAGTCTTGCCCTTGCAATTCTCAACACCAGAGATTAGGATTTTTGACTAGATTCAACTTGAGATTTGCAAATGGTGTTTGAGCAATTAATCCCAAGGCAGCAAAATTTGATCCAAATTCGCAAAATTTGTGAATTATGCATGTCTTACTCATGCGAAAAACGTTGGGGAGCATTGGTGTATAAATTGGGTTACTTTCAAAAACCAAAACTAACTATATTCAATTTTTGAGATACTCTATCATATTGTTTTAAATATTTATATTTATATTTTTTATTATTTCTTTTATCAATATTTTTTGGAGTTACAAATGGTGTCTGGACTCTCTAAAATACTTCAACACTTTATAGTTCATTAGACTACAATTTTACTGAGCAGTTATGAAATCCCAATGCAACAAATTTTGATCCAAATACGAAAAATGTCTGAATCGTACAATTTTCCATGTCTTACTTATACGAAAAACCTTGAGGAATATTATTGTTTGTATTGGGTTGCTTCCAAAAAACCAAAACTAACTATATATTCAATTTTTGGGATACTTTTTTTATTGTTTTAAAGATAATACGATGGATAGACGGTTTGGTATAAGAAATGGTCTTGATTAGACAATTTATGATCCCAATAGGTAATAATAACTAGAAAAAAGAAACTTGGAAGAATCAAAAATATATTTTATAACATCTTTAAACTTTAATTGTTTTTTATATAATATGGAATTTATAAAAATTGAATATTCCTCATTTAATTTTTTCAGACAGTTTTTTTGGAATTTACAGAAAAAAAATCAATTTCTGAGATATTCATGGCTTTTTGTAGGAAAAACTAATCGCATCGGAATTTACACCGCACACAACCCATCATTAACATTGCTCGGTAATTAATTTGCGTCCATAAATACATTCACCGTATGTAGGTATATATACACCACATATGTATACCTACATTCGTAAAATCAAATAATTAGCGAATTAATGGCGCACGTGCCGCCACGCGCGCGCTCTAAGAACGCCCGAAAATCACTTTCACGAAATGGCAATATAAAATAAATAATTACCGATCGGCGACTTTCCAATTAATAATAATATCGGAGCGATAGATAGATGATGGTGATGGTGATGATGATGATGCGGCACGCGTTTTTCCTCTTACATATCAAACGTTAAAAATTTCTCTTTCGGGGACAAAATAAAAATCAATTCATATAGTTATTGTGATATTCC
Source organism: Adinopsis sp. GC000173 (assembly GCA_030264715.1). Classification (NCBI taxonomy): domain Eukaryota; kingdom Metazoa; phylum Arthropoda; class Insecta; order Coleoptera; family Staphylinidae; genus Adinopsis; species Adinopsis sp. GC000173. The sequence goes on from JARJDW010010092.1 coordinate 11,666, forward strand.
GAGCGTTTTTTTAATTTAGTGCCCCAAAGAGCTTTTGCTTCCTTTCTGTTGGGACACCATTTATGATTATTATCAAAATTTGAAGACCAATATGACCTAACATTGATTCCAATACTTTTAATCGTAACTAGAGTTTAATAAATCAAAATCACCTAAGATTGATTCGAAAACTCTATGCCTTTGATACATTGTACTCCAATGGCACGCGTTTTTCCTCTTCCATACATCGCGCCATGTAAAAAATTCTCTTTCAATCATATTATATAGTACCTGGCCGTAATCATAAACATGACAAGTGAGGATTTCATTATAATCATATCATGATGTGAACAAAACCAACAACAACCGCGCGCGCGCGCGCCTTGGATTGAATAATTTTTTGTTGTAAAAGCAGGATTATTTATTATCATACATTGGATGTGTGTGCGCGCATACACACACACACACACACACACAACACACATGTGGTACGGCTGATGATAAAATAATTATATATTATAGGTGGAATCGCATGAGAATTGTAATCTGGCGCTCTATATCATTATAAATAATATAAAATCGCTATTAATTTTTAGTTTCCACAAAAAATGTATAATATAATAAAAATAACTCGTCGTACGCCGTTGCCGCCTTAAAAATGCTCAAAATGCATCGCACAGTCTGATTTTTAAATTCAAATTAGCGCTGATTTTATGCGAGGCAATGATAATGTTGTCCCAGATATTTTACCAACAAATTCATAACTGTAATAGATAAAAAAACATACAACATCGACAAATCGTTCTTGTTGTTGTTGTTGTTGTTGTTGTTGTTGTTGCTTCAATTTTATTAAATATTTCCTCTTCTTTCCACAAGATTTATTGCAGCCTGTTATGTTTTACAATAAATAATAAAAATAGAAACATGAAAAAATACACAACACACACACACACGGGAACGAATTGAACACAACCAGAACAAAACTCACAAAAATGTTGGCGATGATCGATGACGTAATGAAATGAACATAAAATATTCTCCAAATTAGAAAATAATTGATAACCAAATTATGCAAATTTTAACAAAATATTATATTATAAATGCGTTTAACATGGAATCATATAATTTATAAAATATTTTATTTTGAGTAAAAATATTTTTAAATTATACTTTTTTGTTTGTTTTTTAGCAAATTGTAAATAATATTTTAATTTTTGTTTCTATTAAGCCTGTAGTATAGTATTAATTCAAATATTCAGTGAATAAAATCATGTTTTATTATTATTCATCAAAATATTTAAGCAAAAATTGCATTATTCTTGAATTTCAAACAAATCTTTAAAAAAACTGTATAATTTGTGGATAAAAAATGCAGAAAATTAAACAAAAATCATTAAAAAGTCACAAAATATGTCGTTTTGTAAAATTGATCTGTAGTTTCCAATGTTTTACATTTAAATCAGGTACGTTTATATTTCAATTAACATTTTTTCTATGAAAATTGTGTTCATCAGAGATTTGCAATTAAAATGTTTGGATAATGTTACGAATGTTAATATATATTAAACATAATTAAGATATTAAACATAAAATTTATACAAAAAAATGTGTTGTAATAGAATGCAAAAGTCAGTGAATAATGAAAAATGAATGTTTGCAGGCGAAACCACAATGTATAAGGTTTTACATAACACATTAAACATCATAATAAAATAATTAACACGAGTCGTTTTAAACACTTCTTTAATAAATGCAACACCTTTAACCAAAAAGACTAGAAACAATAAAACGTGTGGTTAAAAAATATAGTGATTAATTAATAAACGTTTAGCAATTTTTTTAATTTTGCTTCAAAAAAAGTTAAATGTAATTTATTTAATCTTATTTTTATCGCATTTCATAGATTCTTACATGCTATTAAGATTGTTAAAAAAGTGGCAAAATGTTTTACATAAAATAATAGATAATAAATAAATAGTATACGAATATATAAATAAATTTTATCAACAACACATCATTTTGTCTCTTTTTTTAATTGAACAAGTTTTATGAATTAATTATCCAAAAAATGTTCCAGATTGTATTTATTTAAATGATTCACTTATTCACATTTACATAAATATGAGCATAACTAAATTTGCCTAAATATTTTCTTTATTTTAAATTGCTAATTATTAGTATATTTAGAGCCGCTTTTACAATGCTCGAATAAACCTCGGTTAGTGTTATACCAGGAATAATGACTGAAAATGGGTTTTACAATCACCGAATAAGCTTATCAGAGGTATAAGTGTGGGGATAACTTATACCGTCGCTACATTACCAGTTAAAACCTCGGATAACTTATTCTCTTCTCCTATTGGTTCAATTGACATTTTTAATATACATTTTCGACATAAGAAATTGAATAACATTGAAATATGACATTTAATGAAAGTTATTTATTTCCATCCGTGTTTCCATCAGATAGTGACAAAAAATTCTAACCTATAAAGTTAATATAGATTTAATTTTTGACAGCTGAGAGTCAAATTAACCAAACTTTTGGCTATCAAATACTACCAACCAAAGTTGTTTCGCCCCGGAATAGTTATCCCGTGACGTAGGATGACTTGTAAAAGCAAATTGCTTGACTATACCAGGTATAAATTTAAACATGGTTTAGCTATCCGACGTTTTATCCTGCACTTGTAAAAGCGGCCCTTAGTTAAACAATTAAGTAATGAATAATTTATTCGATTTGAGTTAATAAAAAATCAACTTACGAACAATTTTGACAATTTGGCACATACTTGCATAGATAACTTGATAAATCATTTGTCTTTTAGTTATACCATGTGTGTATTCATTGTGTATTTAATTAAACAATTAATTAATTAAAATTAATGTAATTTAATAAATAACGTGTTACAGAAAAAATCAACGTGCTAATTCTCAGGTAGGAATAACTTTGACAACTGTTGGTTTGTTTACATAAACAACTTTCAACCATTCGGTTAAAATATTGCATAGATTACTTGATAAATCTAACACTATCATGCATGATGTGCTAGCTTAACAAATAATCAAGTTTAACAGTTAAATACATTTTTGAATAATTGAAATAGATTTCACCGCGCCAAAACCAATATACATACATTTTGCATCAAGCAAGATGTTATTCTTGTTGTTTCTTTTTGTAAAAGTGCGAGCAAGCGCCTTTTTATCTCTCCACGTTGTGTGTGTTTTTTTTCTCTCCTTCAATTTATTCATCAATAATAATGAAGAATGTGTGAGAGTGAGAGTTAATGCCTAGTTATTTATTTATATATTTATTTTTCGCTTTTGGTTTGTGAACACATAGCCATAGTTTCTTAGATATATATACACTTTTAATTAATGATGAGAAAATTTATATGCCATTGTTGCAGTTATCATCTGTAGTAGTATAACATGCGATTATATTCATATAGCGTTTTCAATGACATTGACATTTAGGAAAAATAAAAGTGCCTGTGCTGCTGCGCGCTTATTGTTTGATAATCAGGAATTGTGAAAATTATCAATAAATTATATTATACCTATATCTAATGTTTAATGAATTTATATATTGATAGTTGTTTAGCCACGCCACCGGATTAATTAAGCAACTTCTGGTTTTTATTAATTTATGGGTTTTTTGCTTGTTTATTTACTTACGATTAGACATCTATTCTGGAAAATTAAATGACTAATTATC
>JARJDW010010094.1:0-18037 GCA_030264715.1 Adinopsis sp. GC000173
AACATGCATTGTATATTGAATTAATGTATTACCGAAACCACTAACTATGTGTATGATTCAATTAATACGATTAAAAGTTATTTTACAGCAATGTATGATGAAAAACGAATGCAACCTTTAAGGCATTTCATTAATATTAGATTGGTTAAAAGTAATTCGTTATGCTTATTTAGTTTTATATGATGATGCAAAGGGTATAACAATCAAAGTTACACGTAGAGAAAATACACTCGGTAATAAACGAATCTGGATACCTAGCAAACGCGCATAGCCCTATTGAGTTTTGCTGTACCTGCCAAAATGGGGTTTTACAGAGATTGGCTGAAGAACTACCCGTGAGGAGGATAATTCTTCTAGTGTTAAACTGTTGTTATTAAACGAATTCGTTTTTTTTTGGTTATTCTTTGTTTCGCTAAAAGTGTCCAGATTCATTTGTTACTAAGTGTATATTCTATGCAACTCAATTTGCACTAAAAAGCAATTGTCAAAGTGGTGCCTCCTTCGTATATAATGTGAATTTCAATGAATACAAAATATTGCCATAAATTGAAGAAAATGTAACGTGCAGAATTGAATTTACAAATTGACGTATTTTTATACAGTTTTAGAAATTCTGTAGATCTGGTTACAAAGCTCATATTTTTCTATACGAATATGTTAAATTGCTGTTATGCTACATGTCTTTTGGTGGATCTAGTTTAGAGTTCTATTGTGCAAGTTGGACGTTTATAAAGAGAGAATTCGATAAATTTTATATTTTACTTTGAGAGTGGTTAAATTTGTGGTTACTATTTATGTTTATTTAGTTAGTTGCTTATGCCAAAGTTGTAACACTAAAAGTTTACACATAGAGAAAATACATCCTATGCAGCTCAATTTGCACTAAAAAGCAATTGTCAAAGTGATTCCTGCTTTGTATATAATGTGAAATCTAATGAATACTTGAAAAAATGCCCTAAATTGAAGAAAATGTTACGTGCAGAACTGAAGTTACAAATTGACTTTTTTTTTCAGTTCTAAAAATTCTGTAGATTTAGTTACAAAGCTCAGATTTTTCTATGCGAAATGTGTTAAGTTGCTATTACACTATATGTCTTTTGATTCGTAGATCTAGTTCAGAGTTTTGTGGTGAATGGTGTGGAAATTTGTAAAGAGATAATTAGACATATATTATATCTGGATTTGAGAGTGCTTAAAAAGTAATTCATTATGCTTATTTAGTTAGATTAGATGGTGATGCAAAGGTTGTAACACTAAAAATTACACATAAAGAAAAATACAATATATCCTATGCAACATAATTTACACTAAATTGCAATTGTCAAAGTGATGCTTGCTTCGTATATAATGTGAATTTCAATGAATATGTACTTTTAAAAAAATGCCCCAAATTGAAGAAAATGTAAAGTGCAGAACTGAACTTACAAAATACATATTTTTATGCACTTTTGTAGATTTAGTTACAAAGCTCATATTTTTCTATGCGAATGTTTTAAATTGCTATTACACTATATATCTTTCGATTGGTAGATCTAGTTCGGAGTTTTTCTATAGTAAAAGGTGGAAGTGTATAAAGGGAGAATTCGATATATTTTATATTTTGCTTAGTATATATTTTCTCTACCTGTGTTAAAACTCTTTATTTTTGAAAATTGAAAATTTATAGTTACATTCAATGAAAGAAGCATATAATCACACTAACAAAGGCAACAACGGCAACAAACTCTAAATACAATATAAAACAAATTGGTAATATTTAAACTAAATTACTATATGTCGTAAATAAGATATCTGAGGCACTTTCTTTTGGCGGAGTGTATTGAGTATTCTATTTGCGAAATATATTTAATTCTGCCAAAAAAATGCGGCATAAAAAGTACAGCCCTTTGCATATCCGACAATCTTAGGTAAATTCATAAAATAAATATAATGGACGCTCATATTACGTTAACTGACAACTAAATTATGTTTGTTTTATTGTAGTTTCACATGCTACAATTAAAAAAACAACAACAACAACTTCTAAATTTTAAACATTATTAAAACGGTTGCGTAGACATAAATGTAACGAACAATAGAATTCCATGTAATTACTGCTTACCTACAAAGTTGGTAATAATCTATTTCATATGGGAGTAGACTATAACAACATGTATTCCCTTTCATGGCGGTCCGACATATATGGAAAAGTTTTAATTGAATTATATTTCGGATTTAATTTAATTTATTTCATTACGCAGTCTCATGTGCACGCCGAAATGAAACAATTTTATAAATAAAATTGCATTGTTTTTGACTTTTTATAAAACAACGAGTTTTTAAATTAAATGTATAATTTGGTTTTACATTAATGCAATCTATTAACTAAAAAAAAACAATTTTTGATTGAATACTTGAATTAATTTACATTTTCAGCCATTTCATGTCAAATAAATTGCATTTAAATCGAATTTCAACAATTTTATTGCAATGACGTCACAAACAAAATATCTATTGTTTATTTAAAAAAGTACTTGATTGAATTTTAATAGGATAGTGTTCCTTTCAATTGCCTAATAAAGAGCAACTAATATACTGCCTAAATAAATATAAATAATTTCCGAATTAATGTTATTCAGTATTAAAAAATCAAAAAAGGTGCAGAAATCATGACAGAGTAATGGCGAAACTGGTAGGGTAATTGGGCTTTAACAAATAAAATGGGTTTAAATCTACATATTGTGAATTAGTCGTTAAATATACAAAAATCGCATTTGTAATTATAAGAGATGCCCTGTCAACTGCATTCCGTATGGACCATCCCGAACATACTTCACATCCAAACCATCATTCATTGCCTTTTCCAAATTCATATCAAATTAAGCTAAGAACACCATTACCTCGTTGGACAAATTTTATTTCAAGACGATGTGAAGGGCAATCTAGTGCAAATTATATCTTAAAATATTTAGCAATGCACAGCAGAATGCCTCTTTGTATATAATATATTATTAGATTCAGAAATAATTATTATATGTAGAAATAATTTGGCCTCAATTTTTATGCGCATTTTAATTACAACAAAAAACACGAAATATTATAAGGGCTGCAAATTTATTTGTTAACGAATTATCGTCATTTTACAATATGTTAGCTTACACAATGTTTGCAAGGTACTAATACATTTTTCTGACCTCTACACTTAATAATTTTTAAGATAGACCAGGTTGCGGCATTACCCGGCGGTCGCCATTACCCAACTTTCCCCTAAATTTATTTAGAATTAAAAGTAAATAAAATTTTAATACAAAAACAATGAATATAAATAATTGGATTGAATGCAAATTATTATTTCATTTCGAAATTAATTTTCGTGTGTTGTTTATGTACAATTTTCCCTGCCATTTTCAATTAACGAATAGCAACGGCGGCATTCTAATTAATTAGGCAATTTATTTAGAAACAAAAACGATTATAATTCTTTTTTTCGTCAACCGATATTGGACGATTAAGCAATCCATAAACATTTAACTAATGAAACGTCATCAATTTTTTGTTTCATTATTATTGAAATGCGGAGGCACAGTAGGTAGTAGGTATGTACGCTTTAATGAAAATTTCGCGTGCCCGTGCGCGCTCACAAACAAGGAAAAACATCGAACGGGCATAATTAACCAAATATCGTCGAGCATTATGACGTCGCTGTTGTTATACATCATTCGTGATGCTGCCGCTTGTTATTTAATAAACGAAATTGGAAGTGAGGTAATTAAATTGCTTGCATCTGTCATACGGAGACGCTTCATTTTGTTGTTGACGCATCCACTTGCTAACTTCTTGACGATTAGTTTTTTACGTACCTACTTCCAGAATTTAATTTAAATATTTCTGAAACAATTACAATGGGCAACTGTTGATTGATTTTTGCTGATTTTGATTTATTTTATTGTACAACAAGGAAAGAGTATAATTAACCAAATATCGTTGTTGCATTATGACGTTGTTATTATACATCATTCGTAATACTAACGCTTATTATTTAATAAACCCAATTGGGAGTGATGTAATTAAATTGCCTGCATCTGTCATACAGAGATGCTACATTGGTTCTAACGTTCTTTCTACGTATAAATTTACAGACGATTAGTTTTTTACGTGTTTATGCATTTATGTTTTATTTTCAATTATTACATTGACCAAAATGTAATTAATTTTAAATTTAGTATTTGCGCTTATAAAAGGCTATAACAACTGACGTAATTCAAAATATCGTCGTGCATTATGCAGTTTTTATAATACCAGGCTGACAGTACGCTTTATAGCTTTGAGTAAAATGCCGTACTACTCGAATCCGTACTAATCGAAAATAAAAAGTGTTCTGATGTTAATTCTATGCTTCGGATTTATGTTTGCTAATAATATTTACTACTATCGCTTGTTCATAGCAAGCTTTTTCTTCCTATCGTAACTATTTGCAGTTGACGTTCGTTATTTAAACCCGTATTAAAATTTATTTCCATTAGAAATTTTTTAATTAGGAGGGTAATTTGGAAATTTTTATGCGTCTTCCAGACATTTTAGCCACCTTTAGAAACAGTACTATAACAAATCTGTACTATATGTGCCCCCAAAACCTTTAGTGTCCTGGTAATTATTTAAACTTATTCAAATTTGTAAAGTACTTGTATCTTACTTACCGAACTAATTCCGTTCTGATAATGTAGAAATTTGTCATCAAATATATGAACAATAATTTTTAAATTGTTGATATAGTGAAACCTACCAAGTGTTTTATTTTAACCTTTCATTTTTGAATACTTAAATCTTTCTAAATGTACCTATATATTTTCTAACAAAATGTGTAAAGACATTGAAAAAATGTGTGATAAATTGGTATACTAGTCTATATATTTTCTAATGATTTTTCTGTTTTGTTTTAGGTGAGTACCAAGCATCAGTTTCATTATTTCCAAATCACATAATAAATCAATTGGTAAGTCTTGTATTGCAACGATGTGCAATCGCGTTTCATTTGCGGCACACACAAAAATCTTTGACGTGTCCCGTAAATTCAAGCTGTAACTTTGGTTTACGATATGCGGAAAAGGTGTCTACCTTTTCTCTACATCATTTATGTTGCTGCCACTTTTTATATAATAAACTAAATTGACAGCGAGGTAATTAAATTAGGTAGTACATGCATCTTTTAGACAAAGATACCTTATTTTTCGATTAAACATACTTGCAAACTTGCAAGTTTTTTGTCGAACTAACTTAATTTATTAGGTTTTAAAAATATATAATTATTTTTCAGTTATTACAATAGCAAACTGTTGAAAGTTTCTGCTAATTTTGTTTGATTAACGTTGAAGTTTGTACAAAAGACTGAAGCAACAAAGAACTCATATAATGCACCAAATATGGTCTAGCAGTTCTGCTTTTTATTTAATATATTAAATTTTCCTCATTTGTTGCATGAAAACATTTCATATTTCTAACACAACTGCATATGTTTAGTTTTTTGCGAATAAACTTAAAATTTATTACGTAATTACATATTTGCAATTCCGAGATTTATACTCTTGATTAGTTTTGCTAAATTTATTTGATTGACATTAAATCTTACCCAAAAGACTAAAACAACAAAGAACAGCTATAATTAACCAACCAATATTGTCATGTATTATGGCGTCGTTGTAATACATCATTCGTGATGCTGTCGCTTATTATTTAATAATCGAAATTGGAAGTGAGGTAATAATAATTAAATTGCCTGCACCTGTCATGCGGAGATGCTTCATTTACCAAATTTGCATGTATGCTAACGAATAGATTAGTCTTTTTTGGGAAATCAAAAGCAAAATTTATTACATACTTAAGGATAAATTTATTTGATTTTTTTGTTACAATGACCAATTGTTATCAAATTTTACAATTTGCATACTTCAGTAAGAAAATTGCATAATTAAACAAATGTCATAGCGTTGACGTCAGTGTTATATATCAGTTTTGATGGTGCCACTCGTTATTTAAAAAAACGCAACTTGATTTGTCAGTGCGCTGGAACTTAATTTTTTCGACGCATCTACGTGTAAACTTTTACGAACAGTTGCTAAATTTATTAGGTGCTTACGGACTTACGTTTCGTAAATTTATACGATTTTTTTCAATTATCGCAATGGCCAACTGTTGAACGGTTTTTGTATTAAATTTGTTTGATTAACTTTCACTCACTCGGAGAATTGAAACTAATTACGCGCTCCGGCTCTTCCCCGATCGACGAGCTTTTAATGCGACGACGTTCTGTTTGTATTGTAATTAAATCGTATTTTGTCATTTCTTTTTTTATTTACAAAACGACATTATAATTGCCCGTGCTGCCGTGTTTTTATGAAATATGAATGCTGAATAATTGAGAGTTTCGCTAGTCGCGAATAGCAGCGTCTTTGTGACGCGCATAAAATATTAAACGCAACCGTTTCCTGATGCATAATGAATAAAAATCTAATTTCAGTTTATAGTATTTAATATTTAAATTAATCCCACCTTTTACAATTTAATTATGCTCAAAGATTTATGCTCGAACGTAAGCTGGAGCATTAAAAACAGAATCTTATTAAGTGCAAACTTAAATTGCGATTAATATTAAAGGACTCGGTGGCATTACTACTCGTATGTCATGAAATTGTTGCAATTTTTATCAAAATTCTAACTAAGCAAACACAAACATTGTGTGCAAATCAAGAAACCCTGATTCTCATTCTTTACTCTGCTGAATAATCTCAGCGCTCGTTAATTATCAATTAGGATTTTTGAACTTTTTTCCAACTTTTTAAGAATCACTTTGCCAACTAATTTAAATTTCCAACGCTAACTTTATTGCTATTATATTATTTTAATGATTTCCTTATTAAAAATATACACTCGTTTTGCATTCTAACTACTCATTTCTTAGTTTTGTAAAGGTAGCGAGGTCAATCAAATCCCTTACGATTAGTTTAGTCCTGTAGTATAATATTATTAAACATAAGGATTAAAAAGTTGGGCATAAAAGACTTTGATTTATTTTAATTTGTTTATTGCTGTCAAGATTAATCAATATAGCAGTATAAGAGATTATGGTTTTTGTCTTAGTTATTTATTCGTACCCATTATGCACACAACTTTGGCAGCTTGCAGAAATTTTTATTTCGATTTCGAAAAACTCATAACATCGGATTTATTTGTTTTGAACAATACTCGTCTGTTTTCATGCAATACGGATTGGCACGCAAAATTCCAAACTTGTTGATCAAATGTTGGTTTTCGTTTTAGCTATTTTAAAGAAAAATAGAACAAAATATCACCAAGTATTGAACGATCGGTATTTTAATCTTCTATTGAGCTTATTGGAAATCATAATAATTTTTAGACCTAACGACAGGAGTTTAATTTAAATCATTTTAAGATATTAATTATTATTATTCTAAAACTACTAGCAATCTTTTATTATGCGCGCAGGTTATCCGTTTGGAATTTTAATCTTTTTTCCGAACTTTTTAAATCAACTAATTAAAATTTCCAATAAGTCTGCTTTCTTTCAAATTGTGTTATTGTTATAATCGATGTACGAAAAATGCACATTGTTTTTACGTGCTAGCCAGATATTATATTTATCCGAAAATTCAGCAAGATGAAAGTTGAAATGAGAGTCAGCGCAAATTGATAGCGACTTTCAGGACATTGTATGTTTATATTCCTCAAAAATTCACTAAATTAACATCACATTACATGTATTTGTACAAAAAAAATGAAAAAAGAAATCAAATTTTAATTAATGAAGCGTAAACAAAATAAAATTATCATGCTATAAAATAAAATTAAATATAATGTACGATCACAGAAATTGTGCGAAATCATGTTGAGTGTAGTGAATTTGTTTGCGAGCAATTTATATTTTGTTTTATCATTGTTTTATGGATGTATTCTTTCCGATGTGTATTAATTAATAAAGTTTGTATAGCACCCGGCAAAGTTTTAATGATATTGTGTTTAACGACTATATTGATGCTGTGTAAAAAGATGATGTGAGATCAATAGAACATTTATATATCAAATATTATATGTGTTATGTAGGTTAGCCGGCACGAAAACGTGTCCGAACAAAAAAAAAACTATTATATGTGATATGATTCATTGCACGTGCTTGTAATATCAACGCATCATCAACCCACTACTCCGACTGCTGAAAAATTATATTACTCACACACAAATTTTTAAATTGATTTTCGTTAGTTTTAATAGTTTTCGCAACGTGGATTCTCTCGTGTAAAGTCTCCACCCTTTTCATGCTCGATGAAAACTTACTTTCTGGTTACGCCTTGTATGCACGATGGGGAAAAACTTACAATTGTTTGCTATTCCACACTATTAAATTAAGCTTTTATTCGTAGTCGGGTTGTAATGTGGATATTATTTCAAATTCATAACACAATCAATCAAAAACACATGTTGCCTGAATGTCTGTTGGCTTAACCCAAGGAGATTAAAAAATAAATTCGGGATTTGCATGAACAACTTCTTGTTGATTTTAATTTCCTTCAATGCAAATACATATTCTTTGAAATTTTTGCAAAGGGCAGGAGAAGTCAAAATGGGTGGAAAACTATAGTAACCGTAGATGCTCCAATAATCAATTTTATTTTAGGCAATAAATATATGAGGTAGCAACTAAGTAATTGCCGATTTGTTCAATCAAATAAGAGAGTTTTTAGTTTTAATGGAAAAAACTTTAATCTATTAAATATTTTCCACCTTGTTCGATGACCTTTTGTCATCTTTTTGATGATGGTTTTGATTTCATCCTCATTAAGCTCAACTGGTCGACCTTAACGTTGGTCATCTTTAAGAGAAAAAAAAGCCAATTTCAGCATTGCCTTTCTTTAAGGGCTAGACCACCATACATGTTACTTAACTTTTTGGCGGCTTACACTGCATTCTTTCCTCTAAAGAAATCATAAAGCAAAATATGGCTAAAATGTTCGTATTTGCACTCCATATTAATGTTGTGGTAAGAGAAACACTTTGGGAAAATACCTACGAAATGAATTTATAAAGCAAGTGAAAGGCATCTATTACTGAAATCGGCAATTGCTTAGTTGCCAACCCAATACTATTCCTGCTATAATATCAGTTTTGAAGTTTTTACAGCATTTTTTAATTTATTACTGACTAAAAAATTATTACACACTTTTGTAGGTTGCACCTAATCTACCATTTTACCATATTATCCACACTACAAATAACTTAATAAAACACACTTTTGTGCGATATAATAATAGGTTTTGTGGAAATTTGTCATCATCTTTTCCTTCCATGTGAATAGATGCATGCGGAGAAGAAAAAAAATATAATTTTTATTCTTAACAATGAGAACGTAACGTGCATTATATTCATGAAAATTGCCCCTGCGCTAAGTATTTTACATTTTTATCCCAACGCAACAACTAAAAGTCGACGAACAAGAAGGAAGAAGCAGTGAAAGGAGGTAATAGTACGTATTGTATAGAAAATATGACAATAAAAATAAATTTTCAAAGTTGTAATAAATTACGCTTAATTTAACAACAATTCTATTTGTTAAATTGCCTGTGTTTTTACTCGCCACACATTTAATCTAGTAGCCATTTCTTCTTTCAAAATTTATACCATCATATACAGTAAAGTGATGGAAATGGGAATGGATTGTTTGGAATTAAATAATTTTATAACGTCGCCTGTAATAGCAACAATTTATCATAGAAAGCCATCCTTTTTTGTATTGTTTGTATTACGTATTTTCTGTTAAATTAACATTCAACATGAAAACGTTCTTCACGACGAGGGCGAGACGTATATATAAAATGTTATAAACTGTACACTGTGTCGGGAATAATTTACCGAAGTTTTAAAACAAACGCACAAAAAAAGGTTGTGAGAAATATAATTCGTCGTGGAAAGTTTGCCATTTTCTTGCTGCTGAAAAAAATTTGTATGTTAATAATATGGAGATCGGAATTTAGTGTGTTGTACGATGCGGACAAAATTTATATTTAATCAACAATTTCAATTTAAAATTTATGTACGAAATTCGCGTTCGACGAACATGTGTTTGTTCGCGCGTTTGGCTTTAAAAAAAATCATTCCACTCCTTTATTTTTTCTCCCTTGCCTTTCCTTAAAAGCATCATCATTAATTTAATCCACGAACATATAATAATACGTGTTTTTTTGCCGTAATTTCCAACATATTTTGTATATAAAATATCTCTTATATACCGAACGCTACCCTCATCACAAATTCTGATAATATCTAGATGTTTTACAATAATTGCGTATTTATGATTTATAGATTCTTGTAAAATTTTAATACATCCGTATTGATTTTTCAAGATAATGTGATTGTTGTTGCGCTGTACAATGCACTATCCAGCTCCTTCGTACTCATGGCGAATATTAATGTCGCAACATGAAAGGCAATACTTTACATAATGTCGTGCTACGGTTTAATTTTTGTGCGAATCAAATGCATTAATTCGCTGGAAGCTGATAATTAATCGTGTTATAATCGCTTTGATATGGTAATTCGAGAATAAGTTTCTTTCGGAGCTTATTTTGTTTAACATCTACCATATGGAAACTGGCGTACATTTTGGAAATGTGAATTTTTGTGTTGTATAAAGCACATTGAAATTGAGAACTTAGCTTCCACTAATTTAATTTTAATAGGTGTTTATAGAATAAGTAGCGTAAAATATTCTTTTCGCTTTCAATATAATTTGTAAAAAATCATTAAATTTAATTTTTTAAGTAATAAAGTAAGTAAGTAAAATTATCTTTATATGCGGTAGTTGCGAATCGATATGCACAGGCTTTTTGATGATAAAGTCCCTAAGAATGAGTACATTATGAGAGGTGCATTGTTAACGTTATGACATTAGTCAATAATTTCCAGGTTTTAGGTCCAAAATATCTTCCAAAATGATATTGACACTCTTTCTACATACCAACAAGTCCCGAACAGACATATTTAGAAAGCCAAGCACAATTTCTTTGGTTTTCTTGACGTCGGCAAGGCTTGATGCTTCTTCGTCTTCAAACCGTTTTCGATTTTCTTTTAACTGATTCCATCACGTGTAAGCATTGCTTTCTGACAAAATATGGTCCCAGAAGATTTTTTGCAAGATTCCGAACATTTCTACATCCAAAATTTGATTTCTCAAACAAAATTTAATGCAAATTTTGTGCTTAATATTGTAATAATCGCCGCATGTACTTTTAGCGTCATATAAGATTAGCCGTAAAACAAAAACTAATGAATGTTTTGATGTGAAAATTGTTACAGATGTTTATTACAATGCTTACAAGTTATAAAAAAATATATTGTAATTGGCGTACGAGTTACCTAGGGTAATCATATTGAAAGTTGGTCTTACATTTTGGACATAGTAGTATTATACAGCAAACTCAGTAAGATCTAGCAAGTGCTTGAATATCTAATTACAAATAATCAACATTTTTATTACCCAAAGTGTATTTTCAGTCACTTTTTATCGATTTTGTGTATCCTACACACTACTACGAGAAATAAACTAATTTTTTTAAACAAAATATTTTGCGTCGGCCTTTATTGAGTTTGCACAATAGATCATCGAGCCATACATTACTCGTAAACACACAACTAATAGAATTTGCTTTTTGCGAAAAATAATATTATAACATGAAAGAGTATTTTGTGCGTCATATACAAAGCGGCGTAGCACGACAAACATGTTTGATTTTTGTGCATTTTAATTGCATTAATTCGTTGAAAGCTCACAATAATTAATTGGTTTACAATTAGCGTTGATACACTAATTGAAGAAATTTATGTGGAAAAAATGAAATAGAGATGTTTGCAAGTTTTAATAACAAAATTTTTGTTTATTTTTGTGTTTTTCATTACAAGTCATGCACTTTTCGATGTTTTTTCGTATTAGAAATCTTTTAATGCATATTTTCTTCACTCACAATTGATTTTAAATGTATTTAAGTACAAATGGAAAAAATTTAAAACGAATTTTATGATTTTTGACAATTTTATATTGTTTATATAATACGCGCGTTGTTTGCATATTGTTTACAAAAAAAGTTGATTACAATTATTATCTGAAAGACGTCACCCACTTGCGCTTCCCTTCATAATCTCTATTAGTACGTAAATAATTGATTGTGTTTGCGTATTTGATGTTTACTAGAAATCATTTTCGTAATCATTACGTGCACAACCGCAAATTTGTAGTGCGTTTATTTTCAGCGCGCTTGCGATTAATAATTCATAGAATACATAATTTTATTTATCTACAACACATACAATATAATAAATCGCTTCACGCTCCGAAACATTGTGAGCGCTTGCTGACTTTTTTTTCTCGTATTTAAATTAGCCAAGTTGCATGCAGAATTGTGTGCATCTTTAGGGATGTTTTAACCAAATAATAGAAACTTTTTTTTACATTTTCCAGCACATTTTTTTTATTTAATAATGCTTTTATTGTGCGCAAATCTGTTGTTGAAACACATGAAATTAAAGTATCTCTGACGTGTTAATCTCATGGTTTTGACAAAAATGTTTTTGTAATAAATTTTACGGTTTTTAATGTTTCTTTATTTGAACGAAAAATTCTTAATAAATCTTGAATTTTTCTCCTTTTTTGTACCTTTTCAATACAAATTTTGCATATTTCGAAACAATAGCTTTCGTAATCAGTTACTGCCATTGTGAAACTCATTTACCTTGCAAATGTTTGTATTTTTCAATAGTTTTTAGGAGTGTAAAGTTTTTACATCAAATTTTATTCAATTTTTTGCATTCATGCGTCTAATTCTCATTTAGAATGTTTAGTCTACATAATTATTTTCACGATTGTCAATGTTTTTTTTTAATTGAACGAAAAATTCTTAGTAAATCTTGAATTTTTCTCCCTTTTTAATAACAAATTTTACATATTACGACTTTCGTAATTATATATATTTATCGCCATTGTGAAACTTATCTTGCAAATTTTTGTATTTTTAATAGTTTTTAGAAGAGTATAGTTTTTACTCCAGATTTTAATCCATTTTTTGCATTGGTGCGTCTAATTCTCATCTAGGGAATTTTATAATTTCGCTTTCTCGTTACAAATTTTCCAATCTTTGTTTTTGTCGTTTTTACAAATAAATAAATATTCAAGATATGTATTTTATCAAAACTTCTTTGCAGTGTTTTTATTTTGCATTTTTGTGTTGCAAATTTTAACAAAATTTAAGAAGAATGGCTTTATAATTAACTTTTGGTATCTGTAAATTGTTTTTTATATAATTTTTACAAGCTAGGGGCTTGCCTGTTTTGAATTTTTCAATTATTTTCTTAGATTTTTATTATTAAAATTACAAACAACCCTATTCCATTTTTATAAATATGTATTACATTTTTTTATTTTCTTTATAACGCGTTAATTGTTTGGCCTTTTGATTAGCAATACTACAACTTAACAAAGATTTTCGTGCTCACTTGTTGGAGTTTTTATATTTGAACCGTTTATTTTGAAAGTGGTCTAAGTCTATTCTCATTTTTTCGAAAATAATTGCTAATTATTTTAATAAGAATTCCAAATGTTACTCACTTAAGATGCAGAGCGAAAGTGGAATATATTGCCTTAGTTTTGATATATTTCAATTTTTATTATTTTTACTTTTATTCAATATAAAATTTCGATATCTCAATCCAGATGAAAATAGATTTAGGCCGCCTTCAAAATAAACGGCTCATTTATCAACGCAATAGTGTTTCTTAAATACATTTTTATTGCTCACAATGTTGTTGAAAACATAACATTAAAGTATATCTGCCATATTAATCACATGTTGTTGGCGCACATTTAATGCAAATTACTTGCCTGTATAAACGTACATGAGTGCGTAGTTATATTATATATTAAATTTCACGTCAAACTCGAATCGATAATATTTTTAATGAAATAATTCAATTATCCATACACATTTGGCTGTTCCGACAAAGCCAAAACCGAAAGCTTAATTACGAAAAACAACTTTATACTTTGGTAATTACTATAACTGCTTAACCAACTTTATTAAATTACGTCCTCTGCGTCCTGAAACTTCTTCAACTATATTACTTTATGTATAATAAAATTTATTTCCTTGTCCTAGAAAAACAATTTCCATTGTGTCGCCACAATGAACTCATTTTGTAAATGAAGCATTTTCGCGTTCGGTGATACATTCAAAACGCAGGTGATTGCCCAGATTACATTATAATTAATTTGATTACGGCAAACGTACACAACAATATGCCACCAGATTAACATCTCGAGTGTTTGCTTTCGTGTTTTGTGTATGGCTCTGTATGTGTGTGTGTGTGTGTGTGTACGAGTACGAGCGCAGGATGTTGAATGGGCTTTTCTTTGCGATTAGAATCGCATTTATCTTTTTTTGTGAAGCGAAAAACACACACAAGCGAATTGATTCGGCTTCGACCAATTTTATCTCTACACACACCAACAACGCCATCGCCATTGCCATCGTCGCCCTACTTGCTTGCCTGCACTGGCACATACGCCGAAATTGTGGTGGCGGTTTCGGGCGCGCATAACATTGCCGAAATTATTAAAGGGCCCCGCGAAGGCGGTAATGGATTTCCCTGCCAGCTATTTTAATTAATTTAGACAAGAGGAAGAAATTTGGTGCCGATGCCCCGGCGAATTTGCTGTTGTGCAGCATGCTTCGCATTAATGAAAAGTGCCAACAATTCGATAGAATTAAGATACGCTTTCTGTAAGAAAAATAGTTATACTAAGTCTTATATAAGTTGCTGAGAATTATAGCCTCATCATTAAAAAACAATCGGAATAATTAATCAGTAGATCAATAAAAATTATTGCAAAATTTAGGATTTAAGGGAAAATATTAAATGCGTCTTTAAGTTTTGCAATATTTAATACCAGATACGACTATTTTTTTACAATATTACCCAATTTTAAATAATGGCCTACAAGAATTTAAATTAATTTCCGTTTTTGTTAATTTTAAATAGGCGAGACTTAATAACTCTCGTTTAGATGATGATATTTCATGACTTATTTTAATCATTTTTATAATATTTAATCATCTTGTTAAAAAATAACAAAAAATAGTTTTATATGAGTTGCTCAGAATTGTAGCATCGTCAATAAAAACCAAAGAGATCGAAAAAAATTATAGCCAAATTTGGGATTTAAGGGCAAATATTAAATGCCACTTAAAGTTTCGCAATATTTAATACGAGATACGACTTTTTTTACAATATTTTCCAATTTTAGATAATAATCCACACTCTTTCTTTAAAAATTTAAATCAATTTAAGATTTTGTTATTTTTAAATAGATAACATTTAATAACTCTCTTTTAGATGAAGAAATTTTATGATTATTTTATCATCTTGTTAAAAAAATAACAAAAAATAGATTTTCCATAAAAATATTTCATATTACCTATAGTTTTACTTAGAAATTTATTTTCAGATCTTCAGATATTTTCTAAATTCTTATGACTTTAGTTAAATTTTTTATTTTTTTTTTATTTAGAATAAACGTAAAATTAATTTTCTTGCATATTTCTTACCATTTTTTCAATTGCCTTTTGAAAAATGTTCTAAAAGCTTTAAAGTAAAGTACTATGTCATTTAATATTTGATTGAAGAGAATTAATGTTATTTTCCAATCGATTTCGAATTGGGGTCTCACATCAATGGTTGTCGGAGGCAGTAAAAATCTATACTATACTCGAGTTGTAAGTAGAGGCACATTCTCTTCATTTTCTAATTTCATGCACAAAGTAATGTAACCAAAGTCAGTCTTATTTTTCTGGATGTATTCAAATTGCTCACGTTAAATCCCCAATCCACACGACACATACATTCATAATAAGACTTTATTGATAGTAGTTGATGTTTCAAGACAGTGGCTCGTCGGTTATTTAGACGGCTGGAATTTTTCGGATGTCACGCCCGACTCAGATGTTTTTTCCTTTCCCATCACCAACGAATGCTTGCGTCTATCACGCGGGAAAGTTTTATTGTTACATGTGGCAAAAACTTGATGTGCGTGTTTAAACTTTCCCATTTTCTTTTCCGACGAATTAAAATTGGAAATACCGACGAATCATAGATCGATAAGCAGACGACCTATTACACAGCAAACGTTTTGCGTGAAAAATGTAACATATTATTACTACGAAACTTTTGCCAAATATAAATGTATTTCACATAAAATTTGCTACTTCGCAAAAAATATAAGTTATGTGCCCCATGTGTTGCTCTCGTTTCCTTAAAAAAAAGAATAGTTGATGTGCGCTACTATTTTTTTTTCTTCTCGCACTTCTTGTTCGTGACGAATTCGAATCGAACTAGTGTACACCTACCTAAATCCCGGATGTAAAATGCGAAGCGTATTTGCAAACGTATAAATCAGTGTAAAGTTTTCTCGAAACCATTAAATTTGCAACATGTGGTTCTTATCAGTAAATGCGACAAATGATATATAGAACACAATATAATGACATTTAAATTACGCACAGACATTAGCCATCATTTACAATTCCGTTTAACACACACACACACAAGTTCGATGTGAATAGTAGATAGATTTGTGGATCATTTAAAATCTCATTTTTTATTTAAGCCAAAAACACAGAGCAGCGATGATGCTATTTCCATATATTGTATGTATAAAAATGCGTCTAATAAATTCATTATTTAGTACGACGGTAATTATTAAATTCATAATGGTGTTGTGGCTGTTTTTTAAAATAGAATCCAGTGTGTTTAGTCGTGCAATATTGATAAAACGTGATTTTCTCTGCATCAAGATATACAAAAATCTATTTATATTCTGTAAAAATTTACCTAGTATTATTATTTATAATATTAAATTATTGTTTCTTTTTATCGATTTAACTTTTTAGGCGCAGTGACAGTTTTTATATATGTATATTTGTTGTAATAACTTGCTACAATGTCATGAACACTTTGACTCATTTCGTATCATATTTGTCTTCTAAGCCGTAATATATTTCTTTAAATATTTAAATCTGAACTGTTATTCAGTCTAAAAATGCACTATCTCCTTTGCGAATATTCCTCATCATAGAAGCTGTCAGTCGCATAAATACGTCCGATTTTATTCGATTTGCGAAAAGATTGTCCATATGAATAATGTAGTATTATTTAATAAACACAATATTCAGGTTTTTTTTCAAATTTGTTTTAAATATTAATAGATAGTTTCAAATTCAATAAAGGAATAATCTTTGGTTTAGTTTTAGCTTTGTTTATTTTGTTTTTTTCAAACCTTTGAAAATGACAAAGGGCGAAACTGTAGTCAGAAATATGCAAAAAAAGAAACATAAAATTAAACCAAAAATCATTTCTTTATTAAATATTAAAGAGTTTTATCAAATACCAACATCTTCAATCAACTATATAGTTTGATATTTACATGTTTAGTACTTATTTGCTACATTTTTGTAGCCTGCATTTTTTATATAGACTATTAAATAAAAGAGTAAAACTCTTATTTCTAAATTTATATTAAATAGAAAAATCAAACTATAAAAATATTCTTCCGTTGAAATTATTTGCATTTCTAAAAGGATTAAGTATGCTTTAAATCTCCATGTGTTATTTGCAACAAGTGTACAGCGGAGCTATGCAAGCAAATTTACATACAAACTGAAATGGCATTTACAAAGTAAAAATAACTATTTGTTAACTTTGTACAGTAGTAAATGGGAGAAAAAAATAAAATTCTTAATATTGCAATTACCTACTTGGTTAAATATGAATTTTTATAACTACATAGACAATATTAGGTCTACCGGAAAGTTCTGTATGTTTGAGAAATAAAAAAAGTGTAATAAATCAGTTAATACAATTTTTTTAAAACAAAAATTAGTACTATCTATTGCATTCTTACTGTTCATCATTTCGCACTATTTTTTAATAGCAAACTTTTATTTAAACC
>JARJDW010010095.1:0-63849 GCA_030264715.1 Adinopsis sp. GC000173
ATGGGGCTAAATTGGTTGTATTGTCACTGTATTTGGAAGTTTAGGCCTTATAGCTTCTTCAAAATTGCGGAGGTACGATTTAGGCGCAGGTACGAGTTGAGCAACCTTCCCCTATATCGATAAACATTTCCTAGAATGCTGGAAAATATATATTCTATATACCAAGCTTTATTACATCAAAATTGTTTTATTAATAACATGTTAAATTTGGTCGCAAAGTGAATAATTTGCTTCAAATTTTTTTATTATATATTATTAAAAATGTTGAATATTACAAGATTTTCTTCAATAATTACATTTATAAAAAATCATCACTTTTTTCTAGCACTAACTGACTAACTAATTAACTACAATTTTGGATTTTAACAAAAGTCTCCCAAAGTTTCATACAACAACAAAGCAGTACAACTAAGTTGCCATAAACACAATTATCTTTGCTACTTCACGAAAAAAATTAAATTGTGCTCGTGAGTCAGTGAGTCTTTTCGGGGTAGAAATTTTTTACCACTGATACATTCGTCTTATGATAGCCGCTGCAACCTTAACTACTTTGATTCTAAATCACGTTTTTATCTATCTGTACGACAATTCTCAAAAATAACGTTTTAAAAAAGAATTTAAGAATATTTTTGTGGAAAATTGCCTATTCTAAAACTAAAAATGTTAACATTTTCTACAAATTTCATTTCTTTGATATTAAAAGTCTTATTGGGATATAAATTTTTTCCACTGATACATTGCTCTTATGATAGCCGAAGCAACCTTAACTACCTCGATTCTAAATCACGCTTTTATCTATCTGTACCACCATTCTCAACAGCTCAGAAGCAACATTTTAAAAAAGAATTTAAGAATATTTTTGTGGAAAATTACTTGAAAATTGAAAATGTTCATTTTCTACATATTTTATTTATATTTTTGTTAAATTAATGCATTTTGCGATTGCATATCAATTAATAAAAAAAAATAAAATAGCATATGATAATTTTATTAAATTTTTTTTGCATAATATTAAAATTGTCATCGAGAGGCTTTAATTTAATATAATAAAATAATTCTCAGGCTAGTATCGTTAACAAGCATTTACTTATTATTTAATAACACACGTCCGTAATTTTCCAACACGAAATTTGCATTTATATTTGCTGCAGTATTATTGCAGCTATAGATAAATTCCATTTTTATGCCGGCGTTTTGCGCGCTCTGTGGCAAACCATTCCAGTGCCAGCTTCTCCTTCTAATATAAAACAAAATTTATGGGAAGCTGAGTATCATTTCATGCGCGGCAAATTGAATTTGTGTCATATTCAATATTGTTTTTCGATACAATATTTGTATTTTATGATTAAAAACAACTTTGGCTCCGCGCGCAATAGACATTTTCTTACTATAATACTTCCTGCGTTGCCATGGCAACAAGGCGACTTTTTCAATCACTCCATACGCACCACATACATACATACAACAAGGAGGATGATGATGATGCTGTGTTGTTGTCGGCATGGTAACGCAATAAACATGTTACGTTTTCTGGCCGGCACAATGAATCGATATAATTGTTGCTACATCGTATTAATTAACGTTGTTAGCAAGCTAATCTTGACTCGATCCTCCTCTAATTATGCGCAAATAATTACAGAATGTTGTTGTAAGTTAGTGTTCTTTTTTTTTCTTCTCGCTGTATCGATTTTCGCATTTAAGAAAAGTTTATGCTTAAATGTTAATTAAAGTGTTTCCGTTGGCGAACGCAACAGACAGCATCGTAGTTGTTTATTTTTCAAGCCGCGCTGCCATGACAACGCTAATATAAATTTAATAACAGCCAATTAGAGAGAAAGAAATTTGGTTGGCAGGGTAACCGATCAACAAGTCTCATTAGGTCGAAAGTTTTGGCAATAAAAAATTTCCCATTCGATTCGTACAACGACAAAGTTTTTTATTTAATCTAATCAATTTTTGCGTGTGTTTTCTTCGTTCATCTGACATTGTAAATCTTTCCCATGCCTAATTTTCTATGCATAATTTTAAAGTAAAACGCGTTGCAAAAACTATGTGATACTTTTATTATCACTATTGCTTTTGTAATAAAAGCGCATTTATTTCCAACCACTTTCCTAGTTAGTACATAAGTTTATTTATAATTATATGCGGATTATCTTATTAACATAAGTGTTAAGACATAGTTTCGCCTACGTTTTCTAATATCAATCTAGTTGTTTTATCATATTCTACCGCTTTGAATAAAAAATGGAAAAGCGACGTTAGTCTTAAATTGCAACTAACTTTTTGGTGAATGGCGCATTCAGAGCTACTCGCTTTAAATTGTAGGAGACTACAATAATTTAGATAACAAATCAAAGAGAGGTAGAATATATAGGTATGATTTAGGAAAGCAAAAATGATTTTCGATAAACAATAAAGTATTGGTGTCTGCTGATTCGATTCGTACGACAACAAAGTTTTTTACTCTAATCAATTTTTGCGTGTGTTTTCTTTCGTCTGACATTGTAAATCTTATGCCTAATTATCTATACATAATCTTTTTTAAAGTAAAACGCGTCGCAAAACTATTTGATGTTTTTATTATCACCATTGCTTTTGTAATAAAAGCGCATTTATTTCCAACCACTTTCCTGGTTAGTTACATAAGGTTATTTATAATTATATGCGGATTATCTTATTAGCATAAGTGTTAAGACGTAGTTTCGCTTAAGTTTTCTAAAATCTATCTAGTTTTGGCGTCATATTCGCATTCTATCGCTTGGAAAAAAATGGAAAAGCGACGTCAGTCCTAAATTTCAACTAACTTTTTGGTGAAGACTACAATAATTTTTATAACGAACTAGGGAGAAGTAGAATATATAAGTATGATTAAAAAAAACAAAAGTGATTTCCAATAAGCACTGCTGATTCGATTCGTACGACAAGAAAGTTTTTTAATCTAATCAATTTTTGCGTGTGTTTTCTTCTTTCGTTTGTCTGACATTGTAAATTTTTCCCATGCCTAATTTTCTATGCATAATGTTATTCGCGTTCGGTTTTAAAGTAAAACGCGTCGCATAATTTCAATAATAATAAGCAAAACTTTGGTAATTTTCCCCATCCGCTCCCACTTTACATGTGCAGAAGACGAAGAATTTGCGTTATGCGCGTGTGTTGAGTGAAAAACTCATTTATATTCCATTTATTGTTCCAATTTCGCCACACACACACATACACAATATTTTCGCCCCCGAATAATATTTACCCTTGAAAATATTGCATCGGCGTCTTTAGAATATAAAATTTGATCGCTCGAATGATTGCGCGAGTTTATAACTGTAGGCTATAAAAATACCTACCTCTCATTCTTTTCGTGCTTTTTATTATGGAGGAGATACAAAACAAACAAAAGTGTGTGCACGCAATCGATACGTTTAATGAATTTTTCGCTTCAATCAAAAATGGTAAAGCGGTGTTATCTTTAAATTTGAAGTTTGAATTCATGTCAGTTGAGAGAAAAAAAAGTATATATAGGTACGTTTCAACGATTCGCGCTGTATCGTTGTATCTTGTTTTATTTTACCAATATTACAGCTGACTAACAGAAATTTAAAACTTTTTACATAAATTGATTATCGGCTTAGTGCTAACTCTGCGGCAATTTAAAATTAAATTAGATTTTTAATAAATTTAGATTTGATTATTAAATTATTACAGCACGTTTCGCCAAATTTTATACCAATGCTTCAATTTGGTGGGCTTTTAATTAATATTATGAGAATTTTAATTCAAACATTCTAGATTTACAATAACGCAAATATGCCATGCGTATTATTCAAAGAATCAACAAATTTAAAACAAAACATGCGCTTTTTTAGTTGATTTAATTAAAGAGTTGTTTATAAAATATTTTTTACTCTGTAATCAATTGCTCTTGTTACAAATTGTAATGCCCTTGGCTATTTTAAATAAATTTTTGTTACATTTTAATCAATGTCATTGCTAATTTCCAGACATTACCACGAAAAGCTAAATATAATAGTTGTTATTGGAAATTTCATATAAAATGCCCTTGAAAATAATAATTAAAAATATTTGTGACTAGTGTACTAATGTTATAATTGAAAACACAAATATTTTTATTTGTTATTTCCGATAAACCAATTTTATTTAATTTATCAACATATTTATTAAATTCTCAAATCGAATAAATCAAATATGATAAGTTATTTCATATTAATTTTAATAGAAATGTAAATAAATAAAGTCTATTCGCTTCGTTGGCTGATTTAATTAAAAACACTAGTATTCAGTTAAAATTGAAAGAAAGTTCAATAACTTTTAATATTTTTGCCTAGATGAGTGTGTACTATGAAAAACTAAAATACTTATGTTTAATTTTAATTAATTTAATTAAATATCAGCAAATTTCTAATTCAAACATCTAAAAATGTTGCATATATGAAACATTATTATCAAGGTTTAATCAAAAATTACTTTTTTATTTGACTTGATTAAACAAACTCGGTTAGTAATAATTAAAAATCTACCAAAAAAATAATATTTTCAATTTGTTCAATCGTTAAATTACATTTTTATTGACTATTTTATTAATTTGCAACGTACTTATTAAAATTTAATTGGCATAATTTTAATTTACTACCACATTTTAGTATCTTGTTAGTTGATTTCGTGGAGGAGATTAATTATTTTATATATATTTGCACCTAAAATATGAAAAATGTTTCTAAAACGGTATTTCCACTGCTTATTTTTAATTAATTTAATTAAATGTCAGCATATTTTTAATCCCAACACAAAAATGTTACGTAAAACCAGCCTTTTTACTTGATTTGATTAAAAAGTTGGTTAATGACTATCATTATGACTATGATTATAATTTAAATAAATTCCAGGAACATTTTCAATCCGTTCATATTTTTATTATTGTTCAATGTTTTACCAAATTTTAATTAACTTTGTTATTGCGTTTGCGTAAATTATCATAAATATGTATATAAAAAATGAATTTGGGCACATTGTTACTTGATTCCATTAACAACAACTTATCTAAAATTTGATAAAGTTTAATAAAAGATGAGTAATCTTTAATATTTTTGACGTAAATTTTGTTTTTTATTAGTGACTTTTAAAAGTTAAATGGAATTGACGCACATTTTAATTGAAACATTTTTAATTCATTTATTTCAAAGGCAAAATGTTGAGCTTTTTATATAAATTATGAATAACAACTAAATTAAACAATATTGTTACTCTGTTAAATTATTTCCACATTTATTTCGCATTAAATAAACATTTCTAGCAATCTTGAAGAGTCTTTTTATACTGCCTTTAAAGGAAAATATTGTTAGTGCATTCGAATACAACATATTGTTCACGTAAACATTAAGATAATTGATTCTTAATAATATATTCTTTTATGCATTAAGTAATTTTTATTTGTACTTCAGTACGAAAAACAATTAGTACCTGCTTAATTTTCGAATTTCATTTAGCATTATATTGTTTATATGAAAAAAAAATATAGGTATATAAATCTCTCTACTATAATTGAAACTCTCCGTTCTGCAATACATCCTTTCTCAATATTATTATTATCCCAGCTAAAGATTTTAGTAGTAAACATGATGATGATCAAAACAATTGCTCTACGCTTTGTTGTATTGTAGATAATTATAACATTTACGTTCTCATGTTTGTAGGTGTATCCTGATGAGGCGCACAGCTTCACCAAGCCATCACTGATACATCTCTACAAGGAGATTGAACAATTCTTCAATGAAAGCTTTGGATCGATTATCGTGGATTGGTACGATCGTGCCGATTTTTTTATCAAATAGCTAAGCACAAGAAAAGAAACTATCGATTATTATGATTAACGTAAAAAAACAACGCTTCTTTATCTATTATCTCTAATCTCTCATATTGTATAACAAAACTTCCAAAAAAACTTTGATTTTAGATTAGTCATTTTTACTAAGAAAAGAGTTGAAAAATTATCATTGCAAATAAGCTAAGAACAATTGATGCAAAACGAAATTAGTTTTGCTAGTACCTACTAAATTCACTTTTGCGCGTATAGAAAATGCGATAGTTTGGAATTCATTCGCGGATGGCAAAAATTATTTTTCATGTCGGTTGCTTGAAGCAACGAATCAACGCAACGCAGAACAAAAAAAAACAAAACCAAATCAACGAATAACAAAACATGATTCTTTGATGAAAGTTTTTCATATCACCAAAAAAAAAACCATATACACAGACACAACGAGCCGTATTACATTTTTGTTGTCGTTTTCTTCTCGTTATATTGTTGACGTAACGCAACCGACGCAAAAAATAATTTACCACTCCAACAATATATAATTAAACTAAATCTTCAACAACCAAAATTCATTCTTTTTTCTATCAATCAATTTTCCTTGAAACGAAAAAAAAAACAAATTTATAGGCGGTCCAATTGTTAAATTAGCATTTTATAAATTTTGTAATAATAAGAAAGAATAATCATAAACGTATATTTTCATTTACACCAAGAAAATGCTGGCATGGGCGATGACTAAAAAAAATGAAATAGTTTTTTATACATGAACAGAATATTTAACAATTTATTGCATTGTTGTGATGTTGTTCTGTTTTCGTTGTTTTGTTGTTTGTATAGACATAAATGGAACAAAAATCACTAATTAGTCGCATATCATGAAACGAAAAAAGCTAAAAAAATGTTTAAAGAAATAAATCATATTTAAGATTTAAAATTAATATATAAAATACATAGTATAAATAACCTAATTGTAAAGTTGTTAAAATAAAAAAAAAGGTGATGCTGAATTGGCTGATTGGTTGAATTATGAGAAAAATAAAAAGTTGATTGATTACAATTTGCGTGCGTTTCATTTTTATCTAAATAATATATAATTGTTACGTGTTTTCTTTATATTATACGTGGCTTGTACAATAAAATAGGAGCAGCCGCCAAAGTTTCGTGCTTTGATTGCTTTAATCAGAAAAAAACGAGGTGTGATAATAATATAAAAGTAAATTATAAATGTTGATCAATGTTTGATTGCCCAATTTATCCATTATGTTGTGAAATGAATCAATTTTTGTAAAAACAAAGATACTGTAGTTAGAGTAATAAAAAATATAATATTGTTCGCTGTGTTGTTTATTTTTTAAACCATATTTGTTTAGTTGCCTACTATTTAATCTTTAAAATGCAGTAGCTAGCTCAATAGTTTATGAAAAAATATTTTTACTAAGGGTGCGTTCCGTTTTGCGCATTTAAAACATAACCACATTGCTGATGCCGTTAAAAGTGTATTGATGCGCACATCATGAAGGCAACAAAACGCACTCTAGTATCATTGTTCAAGTTACTATACAGTTGCCTGCAATATAGAATAACAGGAAACTGCTATGCGAGAGGAAAATCAATACTGCGAAAAATGTTTCCTTTCATGAGTAGCGATAGAATAGCTAGATAAACGGGATCTATCTTAGCGGTTTTTTGTGACGTCATTTTATGTAGAATAAAGCGCAAAAATAAATAAATAAAAAATACTTCTCAATTTACTATTTTTAATAAACATTTGCTCTTTAGAAAACTATGTAAAGATTTTATTATCCCTGTTATTAATGAGAAAAAGCATTAATAGTACTTTCAACCACTTTTCTGAATAGTACATAAGATTTATTTATAATTATCCGCGGATTTTCTTATTCACATCAGTGTTAAGTTAAGTTCTACCGCTTCGAAAAAATGAAAAAAATTGAGAAAAACGACAAAACTTAAATCGCATTATTAACCATATCTGCGCACATATTCTCTGTTTATAAACTATTTTTAACCAATTTTAAGTCGCACAAGTAAGTAATTAAAGAAATTAAAAAAAGTTAAGGTAAAAATGAGGCTAAAAATTACGTAAAGGGGAGGTATAGGAAAAAAATGAGAAAAACGACAAACCTGAAATTGCATGCCAGTCAGAACCTACCCATTTTAAATCTTGTGATACTACAATAATTTGGATAACGAACCAAGAAGAGGTAGAATATACGTATATGATTTAAGAAAAAAATTCATAACCAAAAGAAAACGATAATGTAACTTTTATAACAATAAAGATTTTAAATGAATGTGCCTAACAATTATAAACAATGGAGTTAAGCTTGCGGATTTTTCCTTAGTTTACAAAGTGCTCCCTTATTAGGTGTAGTGCAAAATAAAATATTCCGTGGACGCCGATATACCTAAGTATTGCATCCAGCCAGGAATAGAAAAATAATTAAATGTGAAAAACATATACTATCACCGTGTTAAGAAAAAGATACCAGTCTAATATTCTAGTTTGCATCTATAAAGTGTCACATTCTTTCATAAATGGATTATATTTTATATTTTATACGCGAAATTCAAAAATCTTTAAGTATACTTTGTAAATATAGAGGCAGTGATATTATTCTCTATATTTCATAAGGATATCTAATACAGTTTTCCTGTGAAAATTCCACTTACCAGCAGACTTTGCAAGTAGATGGCGTTGCGTACAATAAACTTACAAATTGTTAACATCTAGACTTTAAATAACTAGTTTAAAAGTTGCTACTGCCAAGAATTATAGTAACTTTTATTGAAAAATATTAATTGTTAATAAATAATTTCTACTGACTGTGAGAAAAACCGCGTGTGGATTTATTAGCAGTGCCTGGAAACAAAAAAAAAATTAATATTTAATCTAACAGCAAAAAATACATATTGTTATAAAAAATAATACATTTTATGTTATAATCTATGTATTGTGTCAAAATACGAGGAAAAAACTGAATCAATGGCAATATTTGTATCGGTAACGGGAATCGCAAACAAACTATTCGCATAAAAAATTAAAGACAAACAAACGCGTTGTTATTAAATAAATAAAAGCGTATGAAATAAATAAAAACCGGTAAATAATATCTATATATATATGTATATATATATATAGGTTTGAAAAAAGAGAGTGAATTCAATTTATCGTTTTAGATTTTCAATCTAAAATGTAATCCAATGAGCAGTTGTTTTTCTGCAATATCAAGCGAAGCTCGAAGTTGTTGAAGTTGTCAGACGCAGGAGCGCTTTGTGAGTCCGCTCTTTGAGACATCTAGTGACTGTCAGAAGCAAAGCGTGCAATTTGTTTTCCAATATGGCGACCACTGCTTTCAAACGCACTCTCATTTCATAAAAGCGTTTGCTTACACACACACACACACATTCATATACACACACACACACACATACACACACATACACACATGCACACGTTTGCGGCGCTCACCTCACAATATTTAGCGAAAAGCCAACTTCAAACAGCTTTATGCGCCTTTTGTTTTTTCATCCCAGCGCCGCTCTCACCGGAAAATTCTATGAAAGATTGTATTTATATGACAAGGTAATATTAAATTATAATTGGGGATGGTTTTGCATTCACATTGTATCATTAAATTGCAACACTAATACTCTAACAAAATAGAATCATAGATGCGTGTATTGGTATTATTATTGATAATTCCAAAACATGTTATGAAATTTACAACAATAGAATTATATATAATTTTAGCACATATTTAGTATATATAAAAGCCCTCAAAAGATATATTTGGCAAAAAGGCAATCGCTTTCCATTTTCTACAAATTATAATAATATCAATGCTTTTTGTTTAAAACTATAATTGTTATGCACTTTATATTATTTAGAACCATGGATTTTTTATTATAAAATAAACATTTTCTATAATTTGTGCCAAAAACGCGGTAATTTTGAATATAGAAGCTCACGTACATTTTATCAAACATTACGCTATTCATCTTTTGTCGTGTTTTTTTCTTCTCCACTATTATCATTAAGAAATGTGATATTTAAGTTTCGATTTTATTTAGCTTAAAAACGCGGTAATGTTGAACAAGTTTTAAGGTTCATGCGCAGTAGCTAGCAATACCTAAATTTAAACAGAAGTTTCTACTTCCTCCTATTTGATAGGGAATATTTCTATGAAATTTTGTCTATTATTATTAGCTTTAGACTCATGTTATCTAATTTAGTGCAACATTGTTTCAAAATCAAAGCGTTATTCGATCCAAAATGTTAGCAAATTTGTATAAAAGCTAAAGCTAACATAAATTTAAATTCAACTATCCTTTATCCCGCTGGGGTATGTTTCTGCATAATTATGTATAAATATAAATTACATAAGATACGTAAACATAATAATTGTAATTGGCTCCACATTTACTTCTTATGATTTAGAGCAATAATTTTTTATTAACCTTTTAATGATTCATAATTCTTATTTGACTTAAAAGCGCGCTAATTGCAAGACTAAATACTCATGCATAGAATTTAGTAAAGATCAAGTTCTAAACAATGTTTTTCAACTACTTTCAATTTTTATCCATCATTTAGTCAAACATTATTCGTTTATTTCTGAATCAATATATCAATCAGTCTATAATCATAGCCAATTTAAAATTCCAAATAGAATTTTAATTTCAAATAAAAATTATCAACGAATAATACGAACAATACTTAGCAAAGAACTTTAGGTACCATCCAATTCAGTATTTTATCTAAAAAAATATATCAAATATTATTTTTTGTATCTTATTTGCAGTGTCAACGTTGTATTTGAAGTAAATTCAAACCGAGGCCGTCAAACGCTTTTAATTCCATCTTTGTAAAACTGGCAACATAATATGCATGTGTTAATAGAAGAAATATGTGTGAAGAGGATGAAGAGGTAATTTTTCACCTGTCAACGACAGCACGTTGAGCACCTCTCAATGCGTACCCAAAGATTTGTGAATTGTGTTGAGAGAGGTCTAACAAAAACTTCGACTCGCTCTTCCTTCCAGCAGCGCGCGTTCTCGCACACACTGACACACACACATACAGACAGACATTCAGTCGAGATTCGCTCTCCCGTACGGCGTGTGCACGGGCCCATCTCTTATTATTTTCTCAACCAGGGCCGTCACCATCATCATCATTATCATCATCATCATGATCGTCGTCGACGACAACTAGAAACTAGGAAAAAAAAAGAGCGAACGGCAAATGAACGCGTACATACACACAGCAGATCTACGAGCCAAGTTTTCTCTCCTCCAAGTGCTGGGAAACTTATTTTTTGGGGGTGGCGTTGTTCAGCGGGCCTTTTTCGCGTCCATTCATCCGGCTCGTACAATGCAAAACAATAAATTTGTTTATTCATTGTTTTAATCGCGTAATTTATCGTCTTGTTTTCAAAGAAAGAATCGGTGTTCGGAAATTAGTTGTGATAAAAAATGATTTATTTATAAAGTTTTCAAATTTGTCATTAGAAATTCGTCCGTTTTTTTATTCTCAGTTTGAATTCAACTTATTTGCATAGTTTGCGCAAAAAATCACTAATGAAATTTAATGATGTAAAAAACGTATGTAAATTTGTTTCAGAAAAATTAATTAAATTGATTAGGCTTAATAAGAAATATTTTACAAGTACTTCTGATAAAAGATCTAGATACACAAATTACAAAATCTTATCAAACTAGCAACATTATTTTATGTATAATTGTAACAAATTTACTAGACTTCAGCAAAATTATTTAAAAACTACGAAGAATTTATGTTTTTGGTATAAATAATAACTAAATACTATTTTATTAAATTAAAATTACTAACTTTTCTAGTCTAAACGTTGTTTAAATAAATTTTTAATTCATTAATAAATTTTTAAAGCATTAATTAATAATAAAGGTATAGTTAAACATTTTTATCAAGCCAACATTTTTACGAATTAAAATACTGGTTTATTAAATTGAATAAATCAATAAATTCATGATTTGTAACATAAATAAACAAATTAAAGAAAATTGTATACTCCATTCAATTTTTAAACTAATTAATTAACATAATTAGTTTTATGAATAGGTATAGGTAAATAAGCTTTCTAAAAATATATTTTTAATGTAAATAGATAATACTTTACAAATTTAAATTAATTAGTTAGCAATTTATAAACAATGTTATAATTAATAAATAAATTAATAGATTTTTTGAATCATTAAAGAATAGTTAATTAATTATCTTATAATAAAATTAGATTGAATTAACGTAGATATTTTTTAAAGAGTTTGTAATAATTATAACACACATTTGAAGACATGCATGATAAATAAATAATTTTTGATAGCGCATGAGACAGCAATTATTTATAGCGCGATTTGCGTATCGCAAATAATTTATTAACAATAAGGAAGACGTATAATTTCTCCACACCTTTCCGTCGTCTCGCAACGAGCGAAAGCTCGTCGAGTTGTTGTAATACTACGCACGTTCAAAGTCCATCCAGATGAGCTTTTGTATTTTCATGCGCATTCAGTATTAGAACTGCCATCGTGAAAAACGTTTGCACACACTTCCATCAGCCGCACATACACAAACACATACCAAAACTCCGCACACGAAAACGAAACAAGATAACAACATCCAAATCGTGATTAATTATCAATTAATTGCCACACGAAAAGCAGTTTCAATTCATTGATTAATTTAATATATATCTATATATATAAAAGTCTTTCAACGCAGAGTAGACAAACATTCCACCGGCAAGACGGAAGAGAAAACGTGCTGTGCTCTCGATGTCAATGAATAATAATAATTATCGCTAATGAAAAAGGTAATTATCTAGTTGCTATTTTTCGTTTGCTGCATTTCGTTGTACATTTTAAAAATTGTGGTATAATTTGATAGGAATAGTTTGGAGGGTAAGCAGGTGCATGTAATTCCGCCAGGTGTTCAATCCCCATACCCTTTTTTATCACCGCCGACCGTCCCCCCTTCACTTGCGCTCACAATTTCAGAGTTAAAATATTTCCTAGAATATTTCGTCTCATTTTTTTGCGCTTTTTTGCGCTTTGTGTATTTATTTATAAAGTTTTCCACCATTATATATTTTTTGCTCGTCGTCGATGCAATTGTTTCTCTGTGTTTTTTTTTCGTTTTCGTCGATTTATTATGTATAAAATAAATCAATGCGCGTTTCAGTATTTACATGCATGATGATTTTTTTTTCGCTCGTTGGGGTTTTTTCCTATTTGATTTATTTATGGTTAAATTGGCAGCGATTTAAGTAATTTTTTTCAGAAAATTGTTGTTTAGCGATAAATTATTACTGGAACAAAAAACATCGCATGCTAATTTCAATGTACGATTACTTTCAATAAACACACGAATAATTAAAAATCGTTAGTGGAGCAACTCGACGAATTTCTTACGATTTAAGATCCGGCGCCTTCACCATTAATTAATCACCGAATTTAATTTTACTCGCACTTTCATGATTAATTCCGCTCATTGATTAAAAACAAAACGTATATTAAGAAATAATATTTAATAAATTATCAAAAATAATTAATACGTTGCACGAAATGATTAATTATTAATCGCAACTACTGTAGCAAATTTTTCGTGTAGACCAGCAGGCCCCGATCGCATAATGGCTGCGTCTTCGTCCTCCAATCAGCCAGAAATAATTTGAATGTTTGAATAATTACCGCAATCTGATTGGGCGATTTAATTAATGCGCGCAATCAATGCCGTCTAACATTTTTTAAACGCAATCAACATGCTGGCGGTAATAAATTTTTGTGCAACACGAAATTTACTTGCTTTTTTCGGGTTTTGTTAGTGTTGTCTTTTTTTTGTTGGTGCATGCATTTGGATTAGTTCCAGTAGTATAGATGTGAGCTGTACAGATGTGGCTGCTCGTCTATGTGTATGTATGTGTATATATGTGTGTGTGTGTGTGTGTGTGTGTGTATGTGTGTGCACGCCTGTATATATTTCAGAACAACTGGGATGGATAAAAGCAAAGCACGTTGTGTGTGTAGTGAGTGTAGATGTGCCTCAGCCTCTCTCTTGCCAGCCATGCCTTCGCTGTTTGCACAAGTGTGTTTCCAGCGCACACACACACCGACCATATGAGACTCTGCCGCCACATGGCGTCCTCCATGTCCACACTCGGCCTCACAAATAACAATTAAAACAGCGTTTAGCGCCATATTTATTAGTTTCTTTCGCAATTTTCGATGCGCCAACGAAAATTTGCAAAAAATTGCATCAGACTGCTTCTATGAGTCGTAATTAATCTATTGGTACGACAATTTGTTTAAACTTAGTTTAAATCAATCCATTGTTTAATATGCGAAATGCACGATATTAATAAAAAATAAATTCTTATAGATACAACTTTAATAGTGTAAATTGAAGCTTTATGAAGCAAGATCATACAATAATAATCATGCAAAATGACTAGACTATTGATGAACATTTAAATTACACAACCAGAAATGTTGTTATGTCAAATTTAAGTGTAAAATAACACAATTTTATAGAATTTCACGCTTATTTTGCACAAAAAAATTTAAAATTTATACATACACACGAAAATCATGTCATTTCTTTCTGCCAACTAGCAAACATATATTTACAAGTTATTATTAACTAATTCTCAAAGAAGAGAAAGATTTTATTGTATGAAAATTAAGGGAACGTTGCTCTAAAAACCGTTTCTCCAATTAATAATAATTAGTTTAGTATTAACAAATCGGAGTAATAATAAAATACAAATTTACGACGTAATTTTCATGTACTTTTAGTGCTAAAGATTCATCCAGTTGCTAAAATTTTGTACTTTTAATATATTTCAAATGCTAGAATTGAATAAAACATAAATAAAAGTTATTCACAACTAACCCGCCTTAAATAGATTCGCTTTGCTCTACACCAAAATTATTAATTTTAATAAATATTATCTAATTTAAGCTAATATTTGTAAAATAATAATCAAAATCCATGTTTCTACTCTTAAAGGAACTAATTTATAGCAAATTCACAGACTAAGAAACAACTCTCACGATAAAGGTTTCATTGTATGAAAATTAAAGCAACTTTACTCAAAAAAATCGTAGTCGTAATAATTTATAAATTTAAGACGAAATTTTCATGTCGTACTTTTAGTGATTAAAACACATCAAGTTGCTAAAATGTTGTACTTTTAGTACACATATTTCAAATGCTAGAATTGTATAAAACATAAATAAAAGTTATTCACAACTAACCCGCCTAAAATAGATTCGCTTTGCTCTACACCCAAATTATTAATTTTAATAAATATTATCTAATTTAAGCTATTATTTGTAAAATAATACTTAAAATCGCTAGGACATTAATTTATGGCAAACTTCACAAATAAAGAAACAATTCTCACGATGAATTAATGTAATTAGTGCTAAATTATAATAAGGTAGTTAAAATATATAAACTGTTGTGTTTTCCACATATTTCAAATGCTAAATTCGTAAAAAACTAACTTATATTATTTAAGTCATCAGGAAGTAAATGAAATAAAGGAAAGTCAATTTTACATTTTTTGTTTTGTTACAAATGTGAAATTTGCACAAAAAATGTGTATGATATTTTTTTTGACAAATTGATGTTGGGAATATTTCGATTAAGCGAGTTTTTTTCTGGACAATATTCAAATGTCTTTCAATTACGATGTAGTACACGTTTTTATAATTAAATCGAGTTGTTGTAGTTGTTTTATTACCATTTCGTGTTTAGAATATATGCGCGGATGGTGCGCGGCGGCAGCCGCGTGCATTTTAGATTAAAATCTAATTAGTTTTTGATTAAAATTAATTGATGGTCCATTTCTATCTATATGTAGGTGATGGAATCAAAAATCATTAAAGAGGAGAATAATGAGAACGAGTCGCAACAACAGCAGCAGCCGCCCCCACAACAACGCACCCGCTCCTCAAAACGTAAGTTGTGCGCCCGAAACGCGAATTTATCGTTTTGTAAAACAT
The DNA here is from genome assembly GCA_030264715.1 of Adinopsis sp. GC000173. NCBI lineage: Eukaryota > Metazoa > Arthropoda > Insecta > Coleoptera > Staphylinidae > Adinopsis > Adinopsis sp. GC000173. Next base: position 15,896 of record JARJDW010010095.1, read on the forward strand.
ACAGGCACACAATGTGTGCATGTAAACTTTATCCGATAATTTATAACTATTAATACGATGCGAAAGACTGTTAATTGGATGGGAACGCACCTGAGCCCCGGCCGCTCACTTGTTTGCTCAAAAAGCGGGAATTTATAATATTTATTTATTATGACCTTTCATGCATGATTTAACGGTTCTGTTTTAACGAACGAATAAACAAACAATGAGATGCTGTTGTCTGATGTTGCTTGCGTTGTGTTTGTTGCTGGGAATGCTGGTGAGGCATTCGGTGCGCCATTCTTTTTGCCGCCAACGCTGCCGCTACTGCTACTGCTGTTGTTGTTGTTCATCGCGTTTTTTTATTCGAGCCTGCTGCGAGATTTTGTTTTTATCAAATTAAATTAAGTGTGAATTTTTTCCTGCTTGTTATTGTAAGGATGTTTGTTCATCAAAAAAAAAACGATGTTTTTTCTCACACCGTATAACATTATTCGTACATATTTTTACAAATAACTTCATCCAAAATTAAACCAATTAATTAAATTCCTTTAACTCTATCTATATAAAAAGGAATGGAATTGTCGTTGTTAATTAAAACATAACATTAGTAATAAAAACTTTTTTATTGTACGTCAACGCTTGATTTGCGTAAATAATAATCAACTAAACATTTAATTTCCTTGATTTGATTTCATACTATATAAACAATCAATTAATTTATTTCAATCTAACGATAAGAAAAAAAGTACATTTTTTTATTAATCTAAACTAGTTAACATTTATTGATTACAAGTTTTTAATTGAAATCAAATTAATTTCTTGTCACTGAACGATTTTATATTAAAAAATTATAAAATAATCATCATCGATTTAAAGATAACGTCAATTATATTTTTTCATTATTTGGTAATGTTAAGTTGAATGATATGCAATTGATCATTAATTATTTCATATTTAGAACTGAAGATAGAATAGAAATTATTATACCCACTAAGAAAAATATCAACACGATTTGGGTGTCTAAATATTTAGCACTTTTTTGTAGTAAAATATGTACGAATTTGGTGTTAATGTGCATTATTCTGGATATTTGCTGTAAAGAAATGTACTTAAAATATTAAAAATAGCATTTTGGATTAACACGACAATTTTTCTGCTGTGTATCTACTTTCTTTTCTATTGTTTATAGTTTCAATTATTAATTTATATTTAAAACTAAAGATAGAATAGAAATTATTACACCTACTAAGAAAAATATTAACACAATTTGGGTGTCTAAATATTTAGCACTTTTTTGTGGTAAAATATGTACGAATTTGGTGTTAATGTGCACTATCCTCGATATTTACTGTAAAGAAATGAAATTTATGTGCAATTTTTCACCTAAAAAACGCGTTTTGAATTAACATGACAATTTTTTAACTATGTATCTACCTTCTTTTCTAAATAGTTTCAATTTTCAACAAAATCTGCACCTTCCATTACATTTTTAATGCGGTACATAAAAGTGAGCAAAATAAAAGCCAAACATATTAAAGCAAAAGGGGATAATATGCAATAACTTACTTTTTAATACTTATAATAAACAATGTAAGAAGAATTTATATGAACAACTATCCAAAATAGAACAAAATACAGTAAATTGTTTCGATTTTTATGTGTTTTTGGTTTGCACGAATGTTCTAAGAAGCCATCTAATGCGTAAATGTCAAATAGAATTCTAATCAAAATAATTTTAACAACGCAACGCGAATTTTATTAAGTGAAATGACCAATTCATTATTCGTATCAATAAATTCAATCAAAAAATACAATGCAGCCTTGATATGATAATGGCCGTCCTTTCAGCCAATAAAATTCAAATTTCGAAATGCGATAATTGGTCGATATTGATTAATTCGAATCATCAGCGCGCCTACCACCTAAATTACATCAAACAACGGTTTTAATATGATAAAGAAGCAGGAAAATGCAAAAGCAAAACAGAAAAAAAGCAGCATACATTTTTTTCGCTCGTAATTAGAATTTTCCTGCAGGGTTGTGCGGTAGATAAACAAGTGTTGGATGCAGGATAAGCATTTCACTATGAGAACTGGTACACTTGTCGCCATAATTTGTTCACAGCGGCACAGAGAGTGAGAGACGTGAGGTTGACTAAAATTCTAGGATATTCGTTTAGGCACGTTCGCCGTACATATACATATAGATAAATTTTGCGAAGGCGCTAATATTAATACAGATAGTCTTCATATGTAAACAAAACAAAATTAATCAACCTTTATATACAGGGAATTTATGTGTGTGGAGGAAAAATCAACAATACGATGTGCACGTTTCGCAATTCACATAACGTACTTAAATAACAATATAAAGACTCGGGCGGCGAAATGCACTCGAACGAATGTTTTTGTCTACGCAAACGGCGAATTAATTGTACTAGATACGTTTGTTCGCATGTTTATTCATTCAAATAGTAAAACAATAATGCAAAACTATTTTTATTTAATTGCTCGCGCTGCTAATTATTTGCGCTCGCATTTTATATCGCATTAATGGTGAACGCGCCGGTTAATACTAATAAAAATTCATTCATATCAATATTTACACAAACTCTATTTACCTAACATTAAAATTATATAAATTTTACGCCAATTATTTATTATTATTTATTTACGTTTATTTTATTCAATTGCAATCCGAGTGATACCAAAATAAAAATGACGTTAAATATTTATTCATTAAAGCAATAAAATAATAATTAACTTAACTTGCTACACATTCATTCGTTAAAAGTGTTGTTTAACAAACAATCGTTAAAAATTTAATGGTAAATTAGGTTACATTGTTCCACTTACTTTTTGCAAACTAACCAACGGCAAACTTACTGAAATTTAGATTAAGTTGTGCTTTTATTTATATATCTATAAAAAAATCATTAAAATTTAATAGTAAAATATTCCAGTTGCATGTAAAACTAATCAAAGACAACCTTAAAGATATAAAATAAGTTCTGTTTCAATCTATCAATTTGTAGATAAGTAATGTTTAACAGTTATTAAAAATTATAGATAAATTAGTTTACATTGTTCCACTTACGTTTTGCATAGTAACAAATGGCAGACTTAGTGAAATCATTGACTCATATACATTCAGTTGTGCATTTTTTATCTGTTCATGAAAAGAAAATCATTAAAATTCAATAGTAAAACATTCCGGTTCCATGAAAAACTAATCAAAGACAACTTTAAAAATATAAATCGAGTTCTGCTTGTATTTATCAATTTGTAGATAGTAGTAATGTTTCACAATCATTAAAATTTAAAGATAAGACAATTATAGTTTGCATTTTGAGATAGAAATAATGCACATAAACTGACTGAAATCATTGATTCTTATACATTTCGTTGTGCTTTTTTTATCTATTTGTCAAAAGAAAATCATTAGTTAAATATTCTAGTTGCATAAAAAACTAATCAAAGACAACCTTATATGATATAGATTGAGTTTTGTATATATTTATAAAATTAATAGATATCTAATGTTAAACAATTATTAAAATTTAAAAATAAGATAATTATAGATTGTATTTTAAAGTAGAAATTCTTCACATAGACTGAATAAAAATCATACGCGCATCAATATTTACTTCTCCGCATAAAAAACCTAAAAACTGCAATATGCATTTAATCTGCATCCTTAAAAACCACAATTTAATGATAACATGAGCGTTAATATTTATATTTTATTCTAAATCGAATTATAATCACCACATATTCTAAAATTCCAATAACACTGATTAAATATCTACAGAAAAATAGTAATTAGCGATAATAAAAGTTGTTAATGTGCGGCAAAAATAATACGAACAGCGAACGAAATAGAAAAACAATTGTTTATTCGAATTTTATTCATTCAAACCATGTCAGAATAATAAAAACTATTTTTATTTCATAGCAAAATGCTAATTATTTTTGTTGGAACTTTACATCGTATTAATTTAAGCGGCAATTAAACTAATAAATGTTAATTAATATCAATGTTTATGTATTTTGATAAAACGCCCACTGAAATGTAAAATAAAATTGAAATAAATTTGCAATTTACAAAATATTAATTCGCTATGTTAAAATCCTGGTTTTTTTCTTGTCAAGCATGAAATAAAAACATTCAAAATTTCTAGTTTTATTTAATTGCTAATTAATAGGGCAATAAAAACAAACACCTATACATATAAATTTAAATTTAGGTCATAAATCGTAAATGTGAATGTTAATGTAAATTTGATTGAATCGCCTTCGAAGCAGCCGATTTTTGTTTTGATTGATTAGCAATTAGCGACGGTAATGATTATTAATGCAGTAGTGTTGTGGGGAAATAAGACGACGCCGGCGACGTCGACGATGGAAAAAGTGAAACATATTGATCGCATTAAAAATGTAATAATGAACACGTTGAAAGCAGACCCCATTACTATTGGGCACATGTGTCGTCATTGCAAATCCCAATCCGACAGCTGGCCCAAGATATTGCTGGCATATGCAGAAGATTTGTAATAAGATCACTTATAAACTCGGCGGCCATATTTTTCTAATGCCTCATTTTTACTGCACACAAAAAAAACGCAACAATCGTGCATACTGCAATCAACTCGGGCGTAAATCAATTTTAGCTGTTTTTCGCTCAAAAGTCGAAATTTTAATGGTGGCACATTTAAGAAATTTATTACTTAACACATTTTAAATAAAATTCAGCCATATGCTTCCCAGCAACACGGTGACATTTAAGACATTGAGCAAATTAAAATAGTTTTGATAAATTTAACTTTTACTTTAATTTCTCAATATTACCCACCTACATATCATATATATTAAGTCTACTGGAAAATTTTGTCCTTTGAGAAATAAAACAATGCTAGTAAATCAGTTAATAACAATTTTTCAAACAAAAATTAGTACTATCTATTACATTTTTACTGTACATCATTGCGCTTTTAATTGCAAATTTTTATTTATAGAGTATTTACTTTAAAGAGACAGGCAATTGGAAATCCATATATTACATTTTCAAAAGTTTTTTTTTGATAAATTCTACATTTAAACCAATACACAATATTACATAATCAATAAAAAATTATTTACAATGTGGCATTATCAAATAGTGAGCTTTTAAAGTGTAGAGTTAAGCCAATGTTTATTCGAAACATGTAAATTGGCCTACAAAAGTAAAAAAATATAAAATCTTAAATACGGATAGACAATATAATGTAAAATAAATTATTTTTGTTGCATACTATAAACGAACAGAACTTTCCGATAGACCTGAAATATCATGAAGATTATTTTACTTAAATTGCATTTTTTGAAGGATTTTTAGATGCTCGTCTTTATTTTCTTATCGAGAATTTCTTTTCGTGATTCTTTTACTGACTACCTAAAGCTTTTATAAATTATCTTTCAAAATAATAATTCTACGCTTAGTTTCGTTCTACTATCGACAATTTTTCTTACTCTTAATATCATATCACAATCAAATTTATTTATTTAAATTGTTATTTACAAAAAAAACGATTATTTTTGCACTTGTAGAATCGAATTTTCACTAGAAATTATTTTTAGTTTTTAAATGAATAAAAAATATCAGCATACTTGTATTTATGAATAATATTAAGTTGTATATATAATTAAAAATCAATTTAAATTGAAACACGAAATATTCAATACTATCGAATTATGACAAATGAGATATACGAAAATATTTTAAAAGAAAATACGAATTTGGGAATAGTATTACCAAAATAATAATTCTACGTTTAGTTTCGTTCTTCTATCGACAATTTTTCTCATACTCTTCATATCTCATAACGCAATTTTAATTTTTGTAATTTGTTTACCGTGACAGCGAACAATAATTTATGTAGGTATCAATTTTTAATTTAATCTGGATTATTAAAAAAATGTAATTGTTATTGTGTGGTGATGGTAATGATAAAGAGCGAAATAATTGCATAATCCGATTATGACAATTCGCATGTGTGCGTATTACCACAACCTACGTACACGCGCGCACACACGCATCCAAACACACACACACACACACACATATACACACATACAATATTTTGTATCTTTTCTATATTTAGTATTATATCCACTCCTCATAATTCCCAGGATCCCACAAACTATGCCACATGTGTATGTTTTCCCCCTCAAAACAACCAACACATCCACCCACACACACACACACACAAATATACACATACACATACAAACGTACACAAAATCCCCGTAAGCGATTTTCGTTGCAAAAGTATGCGATACTGACCGGTCTGTGAAACTGACAAGTTCTTTTCTTTCTCGATTTAATTCAATAAGCGCATCAACTGTGCATTCCATTCATAATTGATAAGCGCTTCAACGAGGTAAATATTGTTATTAAGAACATGCAACTAATTAATATGCACAACATCAAAACAACTGATCAAATAATGCCGACCAAGTTCGAGCGGTAATCAATAATTCGCAATTTGTGTAAATCAAATCGTATAACATGTAAATTTATTAACAAACTTATCAAGTTTCCTATCATAACAAATCAAAGTTATGTTATTAATATGCTTTGGTTGCGTCTTTTTAATTGCCAACTATACAATTTACACTAAAACAACATTTCGTATGTGAATTTGTGTTTTATTAAATTTCCACTTGCATTTCATTTAATTCGGACACATTTCTCAAATTGTTTAAAAATATCGATCAATATATAGGTAAAACATAACTAAAAAGTGACAATTTACGACACTCGAAAAAGATTTTAAAACATGCCGAGTGCCGCAAAGTTACTTACACAATTATTTTGCATATAATTATCATAATTTAACAAATTAATAGATTAACAACTAATTTTGAATGATTAAAGTCATTTACCTACGACATCGCTTGTTTTCTCGACATTGCAAACATTCAATATAACCAAATATACCTATATCAAAAAGTTATTTTCAATTTTTAGTTCACATTTTAATACTTATATTCGTAAAACACATAGTTTTAACAACAAAATACCATGCAGAAATATATCTTATTAGCTATTTTCTAACAAAAAAAAAATATTAAGCGAATTTTTGATGCGACGTTTTGATAAATTCACTTGTTTTAAAAGCCGAATAACGCAGATTAACGCTGCAGATACATTTAGTGTGGATTTTTTAATAATTTGTGCACAGGATATTGATATTAGATTTACTCGATACTTATTAGAATTATGGATGCCCTAAAAAGTATGACTATGGCTAAATAAAGTAAATATATTTTGTTATAAATACATTCCTAATGCTGGTAGAAATGATAATCACGTAGAAATTCATAAGTGAAAACCACCACTTCAAGTGTTAAAAAGAGCAGCATTATAATATCTTCTTTATAATGTTAAATACCAATTTTTATCGAATTTTATTTATATTTATATAAAATTACATACCTTTATTCTCAAGTAGTAAGTGCCGAAAAACCAGAGAGTCCCACCACGATGTTGAGATTTTTGCCAAAATTTTCAATCACTGCACGCACGTAATTGAACGCGTTGACGATCACCACTGAACTAAATCTAATTCTTATCAATTGCAGTTTTTTTGGTTGTGACGTAGCACACAAACCTGTCCAGAGGCTGCAAATCATTGTAAACAAAGTATGAGTTAGCTACGTAGCAAGTGGAAGGTCATCATAAAAATATTTATTTATTATTATTATTATTAAGTACGTGATTCGAAATGTTTCAATATGATTCTTCTTCTTAAATTGTTGTTTTTTGCGTCCTGCGAAAGAGATATTGTAAAATACCCGTACCGAAATGGTTAATTAACAATTATATTTGTTTTTGCAATTTTTATAAACAAAAAATGCTATTTAAAACAATAACTGGAAAAATAGTCTCTTTCTCTAAATAATTATAATTCAGTATCAATTTAATTCATTATTAAAGACTATTTAATACTATTGCTAACAGTATTTTCAAATTCTAAGATTTCCGTAAATTTTAAACCAGAATTCAGCAAATATCGTCGCAATTCTCACATTACATTCCAAATTGATTTTTAATTTTATCGGCAAAGTATTGCTGATAAACATCAACATTTTTACATTCATTTAATTAAAATTAAAATCAATAATGCAACAAATACGATAACATATCTCATCAAATTTTAAAGCATAAATAATTTCTATTGCAAATTCTAAGCAATCGCTACATCTTTTTTAAAAATGTTTATTAAATAAAAACTAAATTTCATTTAAAATTCAATTCAGTTGACATGCATCAAGTTCTCTATGTAACAATATAAACAGATTTTTAATTTAATAAACAAAGTAATTATTTTTTTTGATAAACATCAAAGTCTCTATTGATCTCTAATTAAAATTTAAAAATTAATAATGCAACAAACACGGTGACATTTTTCATCAATTTATCAACAAAAAAGAATAAAATTTCTATTGAAAATTTGAAGCGATAAACATCAGCGTGGCGCGGCCTTTTTATTGACCTAAATGAAAAAGTAGCGCAAAGTTCATCATCGATACGACGGCGGCGAAACTTTCAATGAAGCCAGCCACGGCGCGCACCCCGAAAACAAAAAAACTTAAATCGCTTTTCGATCATCCTGTATGCCGGCAAACTATCAGCCCGAAAAATGTTTGTTGCAAAACTTGTTAAACACAAAACGCAACAACGAGATTTTTTTTTCACCGTTTCGCAATAAATGCGTTTGTTGTTGCAATAATGTTGCGGACGTATTCTACACAATGTATGTGAATGTATGTGTGTAGATGAAAAAACAACATGTGATACAATGCAGGCGATTGTTTGTGGCAGTCGGTGAGGTTTGTTTCGATATTATGATTGTTCTTCACATGCATGATTTTGACAGAATAATTATGATTTCAGTTTTGTTATTTAAATTACCGTAGGTAATTTTTTTTCACAGATTTTCATTTAATTTTTTTTCTCGTTGTTGTTGTTGTTATTTCGCCGCCACAAAAATAAATTTTATAACAACGTTACGAAATTGTTTAGCAGAAACATAACTTCAATTTGCAAAAAATGAATTCAATTTATGTAATAGTTCTGAATAGTAGCGTTTTTAATATACCTAAATAAATTATATTTAATAATATGTAGATAAGTCGGTTAAATCTTATGTTACAAAGATTTTTTTTAAAATAATACTAGCATTACTATCAAATTTACTGTAATAATTAACTCATTCAAAAAGGAAGTACAAATTTGCTGAATTATTATTAAAAAAAGAAGATTATTTTTGCACTTGTGGGTCCAAATTTACACTAAAAATATTTTTTTGTTTATAAATTAATGAGAAATATCAGTATATTTGTTGCATTATTTAATTATAGATATTAATAAAAAGGCTTTATGAATAATATTAACTTGTATATCAACTTAGAAATCAATTTAAATTGAAATACAGAATTTGAGAATAGTATTAGGAATATAATTAACTCCATTCTAAGACCAAACATAAATTTAGAGAAAATGAATAAGAAAGTCTAAAATATTCAGTGAATTATTGCAAGTTGATTACAAATAATTTACACTTACATGTTTAAAATGTCACCATTATCTGTAAGCAACAAGCACATTTATTTGATATCAATAAGAATTGTATTTCTATTCGGTTTTATTCTCTAATAAAATCAATAGAATAGTTGATGTTTATCAACGATAATTTTTTAACAGATGTATAGGTACTTGTGTTAGTTAAACAAATGCAGAATCAATTAAAGTATGAAAAATATAATGTTGTTAGTTGAATTATGTCCAATGAAAATAAAAATAGCAAGCAATATTTAAAAAAACGCAAATTTCGCTAGAAAAAGTATTTTTATATGTACTTAGTAATAGACAACACTGCACCAGACATTTCGTTGTTGAAAGTAAGCTTTTGCGAATATGATGTATTTAATATCAAAATAATAAATAAAAGTGAACATTACATCTAAATTACCTTATATTAATATCTTGTTTAATTATTATATCCATATAGGTGTAAGCAATAAAAAATATATTTAAAAGTAAAACATACATAAAAATTACCTAAGATCACGTCTATTTTTTTTCGTAAATTATTGTACAATACATGTTCAGAAAATATATATTTTACTTACAGAATACATAGATCAATTAATAAAAAAACACTATTGAAATATATCTAGTTGTGAGGTTGTTGATAAGAAAAGAAGTTTGCATAAAAGCGATTAATAATTATTTATGGCGTAATGAAAATCAATCAACGAACATAATTAATAAAAATGGGCAATAGAGCAGTAGTTTACCAGTTAATAATCTGTTATGTGGTCGTTTTTTCTGGCTAATAACTTACAATTAATATTAGGAGCGATTGTATGTGAGTGTGTGTGTGTGTGTAGTGCGGCTGGATGCGATCATAATAGAAAGGTGTCAACGACATGCCACATATCGATATCGGTGGATATCGAAACGGCGGTGATTATTTGACCACACCACGCCTCCGATTGTATGATGATCGGATTTTAGAATTAACGAGTCAAGTGCACTCTCATCACGAACAGGAACACACCAACACACGTACATACACACACATCCACATATACACACACACACACACACGTTTCGCCCAAACTAAAACTCGTCAGACTATAAACTCCATTGTTCGCAAATTTCAAAATTGCATCGACAGATTAATTATTAATTCAAGCCTTTATTATGATTAGAGGGCGCGCATGCAGCGACGAAAAAATTATGTTTCGATTAAATTCGAATGATGAAATTTTCAATTTCGTTTTAATTGCACGAATTTGCGCCCGAGCCCGCTTCAATCGCACGACGAATTTTATTGATTGATTATCGCCGATTCACATTATATTATCACAATTTTATACAAAATTATACATGTTTTTTCTTTAATTAGATTTCTTTTAAACTGTTTCCGTTCATTTTACAACAAAACCAATTAAAAATTTGTTTATTTGTGTGATGCTTTAACTCTGCCAGTTTTTTATATTTTTAATTTCCAAAGTACGTTTTTATTCACCATGTTACGAATTTATTTAAGTAAAGTTGAAATTTTAAACTTTTTATATATAATACTTTTACATATAAGAATGCCAAGTTTATACTTAAAAATTTCTAATTTTATTTAAAAATGTAAAAAATTCTAAGAATGTAAACTTTCTTAACACATTTTTACCTAAAAATCATAATTTAAAATCTATTTTGTACAAAAATAGTAAATTTTCATTTAAAAGTCATAGACATGTCTGAAATTTAATTAAAAATGCGACTTTTGAAGAAAATTTCTTAAAAACTAAATCTTGTTATAGCATATTTTGATAAATTAATAAAAGAATTTTAAAATTTGTATAAATTCGTGAAATTTAATTAAAATTGTATGTATTTTGCAGCGATGTCCGGGTCGAAAGAACGTTGCAAAACGCCTGACTCGCCCGACGCCTGCCGTCTCATCAATCAGCGCGCCGGCACGCCGCCAACGCAGTCGTCACCAGCGCGCCAGCAGCCGCCATCGTCGAAGGGCAAAGAATCGCCGGTAACAAATGGGTCGTTGTCGGCCGATAGCCTAACGCCGCCGCTGGCGCTCACCGTCAACCTGGAGGCGAACAACGCGACGAATGCGATGAACGCGAATCCGGCGCTCAGTCGGCCGGTGATCAAAGTGAAACGTTTCCTCAGCACGCTCATACAGTTTGGAAACGACATCGGGCAGGAGGTCGGCGAACGGGTGCGAACGCTCGTCTTCAACTTGGTGGTAAGCAGAATATTGATTAGTTGATTAAGTAAATTCACTAACAAGTACTATTCAACATTTTGCACTTGTGTGGACAATATCACAAACAAAATTCAATTAATTTCAATAAAATTTGAATAATTACGTTAAATTCAAAGAATAATCAAAAAATTTCAATGGAAGAGTATTATAATTCTTTAAATATGACAAAAATTAAATAAATTTTAAACAATTTCCACAAAAAAGTCACAAATTTTTCTTTAATTTTTAAGAAAAATCAACTTGTAATTACCGATAAGTAAAAACCATGTTATAAAATGACAATTTGTAATAATATTTAGCAACAATCGTAACTTTGAAACGTAAATTTTCAGCAATATTGCAAAAAAAAAACATAAAAATGTAGCAAAATTTTAAGCCTTCATTAATTCTATACAATTTATAATGAATTTTTTTGTATATCAGAAGAAAATAGTTTTTAACAATTTTTTAAGAAAGTTAAACAATTTTTATCAATTAAGTATGTGAAAAATAATAAACAAATCATTTTTTACTCACACAGCAAATATTATTAAAAAAAGTTTATATACAATACTTTATAATAAAATTTTTATTAACGTCTTGAATTTAATTAAATTTGTAAGTATTGTGACAACTCCCCAGTTAGTTCATTTAATAAAAATTGAAATTGTTTAAATTGAGATACATAATTTAATGAATGTTTGAAGGGCTTGCTAAAAATTTTTGCGCAATTTAGTAGTGTTTTGCGCCGGCGGCTATTATAAACCAACTATGCTTTTTGCGTGCAGAGTTCGAATTTGAGCATCGAGGAGTTTCATCATTCGTTACAAGATGTTACCAATTTCCCCCTACGACCATTCGTGCTCCCATTTTTAAGGACGCATTTGCCGCTGCTGCAACGAGAGATTCATGGATTGGCAAGAACTAATAAGCAGGTGCGTTAGATTATTCCCGCGCTGCCTTTTTCGCTCCTACTTGCCACCGTCTGCCGGCGTCCCTGCCATTCACAATTAAACGAAACGGCTTTTTTTCTCTCCGCGCGCTGGCTGCACAACACGGCGCTGAATTTGTTTGTTGTTTTTCCACCGGATTGGAATAAGTTTTCCCACTAATTTAAAATTGAATAAGTGCGAATAGTGGATGTGCAGTATTCCATTCATTTAAATAATTCCTATGATTTTTTAATTTCATTTTTTGCTAATTACCGATTCGTTTTTCTACGCAAATTGGTTCGCTTGCAGATCGAAAAGACAAGGTCAATTTTTTGTTTGATTTATCACTAACCTTGCGGTTGGATTATTGAGTACATTTTGCGTTTGTGTCCAAACTGTCATCATCGGTCGAGTTCGTCCCTCTGTTTCGCAACGCCTCAAATAGACTTCAACTTTTCCAATAAATTCATCATTCGTGTGCAGAATAAGCAATTGAGATTTTTGTCCGAGTGCAAAAATTAGTCGCGCGTAATTTATCTCATGCAAAGCGTGTAATGATTTATTTATTTGCGCCGGCGAAAAAGCGAAACACACGGCGACAAAAAAATGGGCATGGGCGAGTTTGCGAAAGTGTGCACGTGCTGCAGCTGAAACTATTTTGAACGGAAAACTTTCATCTCTAATTGCGCCGTTTTCTGCATTAACTCTATTAGCGGCCGAATAAAAAAAATCGAGAAAACGGGGGCTCCGATGAAGAATGGACATTTAGCAAAATGAAGTACTAATTCGATTATATTATTCGCATTTTGCAGTCGACGCTGCAATACGTGAAAATGCACGATCACATCATTCTGGATTCGACGCATTCGCCGACTGAGCCGTCCGATATTTTCCTCTCCAACGACCAGCATGTCGTCGGAATCAAGCGGCGCATCTCCGACAGGTAAGCACAGTACAACAAACGCTTGTTGATGAAGTTTTTGATTCATTGACACCACGATGTTAATTGATTTTTGCACTTGGAGATATAAACATGTTGAAAAGTCTATTTTATACAAGAGTAAATATTTCTCAATCAAAATGCACAATTATTATTTGATTTATGCACTTGTCACTTGTCACTTGTCACTAAATATATAACTGGGATTAGACAAGATGAAAAAATGTTAAAAATACTTGGAGATGCGAAAAATTAAAAGAGAAATGTTACATTTTTTCTATCCAATTTTTTTTTAATTAGCAATCAGAATCAATATTCTAACGGCTAATTTTATGACTTAAGAACTAGGCACACTCTTCTCTGGCATGATGCGGTCTTTTCTATAGAGAAGCTCCTCATTCCTTAAAGCGTGTTAACTACACGAGTTTGTAGTGAAAAAGCTGTTGTTTAATTTTTATCTGATTTACATGTAATAAGATAAAAAGAAATCGTTAAAATTTAAAATTTCTATTCAAACATGAATAGTATTTATCATAGATTTTAAATTATTTTCCTGAGATATAGAAAAGAAAAAGTAAAAAAACAGGATTAGTTAAGTTGAAAAAAAGGTTAAAAATTCTTTAATCAAGCAACTAAATACTTGAAGATGAGAAAAATTAAACGAGAAATGCTACATTTTCTATCTATCCAAATTTTTTTAATTAGCAATGAAGGATCAATATTCTTCTAAGAGCTAATTTAATGACTTAAGAACGAGACACAGTCTTCACTGGCATGATAAAGTCTTTTCCATTGAGAACGTCCTCATTTCTTAAAGTGTATTTACTTAACTGCACGAGTTTGTAGTCAATAAGTTGTTGTATAATTTTTATCTGATTTACATGCAGTAAAACAAACAATTTAAATCTGAAAATCAAAATTCTTTAAAATTGTAAAATTTTCCTCAAATATGATAGGTTTTGAATTGTTTTTCTGAGAAATGCATAAACTAAATACCATGAATAGCATTTAACTCGTCGGTGCTTCAGCAGCATTTCAGATTCACTAACGTATTAAAATAGCCTTATAGGTATATACATAGAATAGAACTTTAATTACAATTATAACAAACAATTAATTTTCTAACTTTAGCTACATCCGTTTATTTTGAAATAGTTATTAAAGCTATTAATACATGTGCTAAAATATCTTGCATTCAACTCGCCTATTTACAAAATTTATTAATTCATGTTGTAAATGAGTACTTGTGACACTCGTTATGTAATGATTATATTTCGTGGTTTGATAGTGACATAATTACTATTTATTGGGTGGCAGGAGTGTCTAACATTTTTACATTAATTCAAATCTGATTCTAGTTAAATTTCAGTGACAAGTAAACAACAGTAACTAATTTAAAAAATAATAATACTGCATATTTACTTTAAGAGTGACATATAACATGTGCCTATATTACAACATCGAAATGAGTTCTTAGAAAAGTGTCAATACAAAACTTAAATGTAAAGTTTTTCGTTTTATAATTTATTTTATGTCATACCTTACAAAATATAAAATTTTATTTATTTTAATGTTATTGTATAATAAGTAAATTTTATTCGTATTTTTAAAAGAAACAATATATTCGAACTTAGACCAACTTTAATTGAAATTTGAAATACTTTAAAATTGAATTTCATTTTTACATTAAATTGTCAAAAACTTAATTAAACATTAAAGTATTATAAAGAATCATTTTATTTTGTTAGAATATAACAAAATGAAAGAGAATGCATTGGCAAAATAAATCATTTTCGTATTAGTACCAAGTAGGTAATAAAAAATGTACACCTATATTAAATAATTAATTAACCAAATTGTCAAAGGCAAACGAATGGACAACATAATTGTGACGTTTAATAAATTTTATAATATTCACATTGTAGGTAATAATTTAATTCTTTAAAATGTGTATTTTTAAAGCTCTTGAAACGAGCAGGTAATTACTGTGATTTCACCCGCACACAAACAATATTTATTGAAAATTCAATTAATAATTAAAACCAAATTGGAACAAACGTATAATTTTAGAAAATTTCCACCGCTCATCTATTAAATATTTAATTATAAATAAAAGCGCGCGCCGGGCGCGAACACGCATCCAGACTCATTCGCTTTTTGATAAAATTTTATTGATAAATATGACATAGACACGAGCATAAATTAACATTTTCATTGAAAATGTGCTCTATGTGTATGTAGGTGTGTGTGTGTGTGTGTGTGTGTGTGTATGTGTGTGTGTTTAAAAGTTCACGTCAGCGTGCTTGTAATTAAAAGGCAGTAGAAGTGTGCTGTGTAAGTGACGGCTTTTTGGTGGAAAAGCGCGCGGCGAAAAGGGGGAACATAACGCAGCAGCGCTCGACTGCTGCCACCACCTCGCCGTCGAGCTGGAAGAGGAGCGAGGTGTGCGCCGCTATATAAGTAAAAAGAGCGTGCTGTTCCTACCAGATGGCACCAAAAGCACCGCGTGCACTCGGCGACCAGAAAGAAACCATTATTCATTTTAATAAAACGGTCGCTTGCAGACTATTGAATTTAGAACATTGTGAATCGACCTACTCACTCGCCTTTTTTTATTCCGCCAGCTTTTTTTCCTCCCGGCAATTCGCTGTGCGCATTCCATTCATTCGCGAAATGAATTAGTGCTTTATTAACATACTGTATTACATTATATTTTTGCAGCCTATCGGAGCTTAACGGGGTGAATGGACAGGACGGCGCCGATTATTCGCCGCCGAAGCGTCCATCGGCACAAAGCGCACTCTTCCTACCAAATCATCAGGGCCTCTTATTGCCCAACAACACACTCCAGACAGGTAACAGTCTCTTCGACTATCCGCCGCCGGGGCACAACACGCTACAACCGCGCGCCGGTCTCAACAGCGAGGAGCTGGAGACACGACAGCGCGGCGATGAAGAATGGCGCAACATACACGTGATGCTCAACTGCATACTGTCGATGGTCGAAAAAACAAAACGCGCCCTATTAATACTACAATCGCGCAACAATCACGATCTGACAAGCGAATGGCTACGCAAACAGGAAGTTGGCGTCGATCTAAAAAGAGCGGCGAACGAGATTATGTTGCAGGCGGTACGGCAGACGGAGGATCGCGTCGCTGAAGTGAAGCGGCGCGCCGAGGAGGCGGTGAACGATGTGAAGCGGCAGGCGGTCATCGAGCTGCAGAAAGCGGTCGCTACGGCTGAAACAAAGGCTAACGAGCTCGTCGCCGCCGAACGCGCAAAAATGGATAAAATGCTTTCAGGTAAAAAACTGAAAAAGACTCCTTCATACGATATTTATCGGATGTGACAGATAAAATGTAACACATCTACATATTTCTAATCAATGTGAATTGTTTTCTTACTTTTTATTGGTTTTCTTACTTTGCGCATGGATTGGAAGTTCGATTCTATCAACAAATTCGCTGTCGGATCCGACACTTATCGGAACGTGTGAATGAGCTATTATAGCTAGTATATATTTCATTCCAAGGTATACATAGTAAAATATAACATAAACAACTTTCTTTCGTTAGTGTTTTCATGAAACTCTTAAACCTAAATTTTGGATGGATTTTTTTTCTCTGTGGGAATTTTTAAATAATTTTATTTCAATGTTTCATTAATTTTCGGCATTTTCAATAAAACATTCGAAAATATTTGATCGATATCTATGAAAGATAAAAGAAAATAGTCAAAAATTTCTATCTGAATTGTTTTCCCACTTTTTATTGACTTTCTTTGTTACCTTGGGCCTTGATCGGAAGTTCGATTCTATCATAGCTAGCTAACATATTCTCTGTCGGATCCGACACATATCGGAACATGCGAATGAACTCTTATATCTACTATATCTTCCATTCTAAAGTATACATAGTAAAATATAACCTATAGAACTACTTAAAATAGTACATAGTATCTCAAAGAGTTTTAAACATTAATTTTTTGATTAATTTTTCTTTGCCTGGGGGAATTTCTGATGATTTTCGTCCGATTTCTGGTATTTTTCATCAAAGCATTTAAAGATTATCGATAAAATGGTATTTTCCATGGATATCGGAAAACATTATTACAAAATTTGATGGATAATGTCAAAGATAATAAAAAATAATCACAAATTTCCATCTCAAAAATAAATTACTTCTAAAATGTAAAGATACTAAAAAGCAAACTTAAATATGTTATATTTTACCATGTATATAATAAAAATTTGTTGTTTTAGATGTGAGAAAACAGAATGATGACGGGAACAACCAGGCCGAGTGCGAGCGCAATCTTTCATCGCCGAACAGTCAGCCCGTGACATCGCAACAGAACGTAAGCATACACCATAAAAATGAATTTTATATTTAAATCGGCGGCGGCGGCGGCGCGGCGTTTGTATGTGTGTGTGCGTGGTGGCGGTAGAGCAGCCCGCATTCGCCGCTCAATGCGGGCTCATTAGCTACGCCACTGCATCGCAAATGATGATGGAAAAAAAATCGCGCGCGCAAAGAAGCTGTGATAAAAATTTAATTTCGCTTATCGGCGATGTGTGTGCGCCGCGCCGCGTCTATTATTTTTCTCTCGCGGGCGCGCGGGCTGCAAATTAATAATGTCGGTTTTTGAGAAGAGTGCGCCCCGAAAGCGCGCTAATCAATAATATCTGGACGCATATATATATTTTTTTCGCATTCGATTAGCACACGTAAATCTATGATTCGGCCTCCACCCCGCCACAGCCGTCACGCAGTGTAAAAAATCGTAATGTAATTTCCGATCGTTGCATTTTATATAGGCGATTTGCAAAGTTTTGCGTGTGGGTGCAAGCGCGCATTGTGCGCTGGATGTAGCAAAAGTTTTCTAATGTAGAAAATGTGCGGTTGTAAAATTTTTTATTTCGAATCATTTTAATCCAATCAAGGCCCGTAATAAGATCTAATAAGATCGATATGGAAATTTTAGGATTAAAATTGTGCAACTTTTTTTTGTTTTACTTTTATTAGCCGGATTAAAAAATAATCGTCAATGAAAGCATTTCAACAATTGAAAATTAAATTCAATCATTTTATTTGTTGCATTTTGTAACAATAGCATATGACAAAAACAATAAAAAAATGTTTAAAAATAAATAAAATTGAACTGCGGGGTGTGCGGATTTAAAAATATATTGTTTGTTTTATGTTTATTACCTAGTTTAAATAATTTCCAATAACAAATCTAAAAAACAATTCAATAATTACAAATTAAAATCAATTAATATGTTGTGATTTTTTGTAAAAATGATAAAATGAAAACTAATCAGTTGCTTAGATAATTAAATTACAATTAGAATATTTTAGAAAATTAATAAAATATCACAAACTTTTAATTATTTGTTATGCCTTGTGATTTGTCGAATTGCTAAGCAATCGAATTAGCAAGTACCCCAAATTTGTGAGTTTTTATAAAATTTGTAACCTATGTAACACGTAATTTGGATAGACAACTTTTATATTTTCTCGAAAGTCAGCTGAAGGTGTAATTCAGCTTTGCTCACCTCCATAAAAGAACAATTCGGACTACTGATTAAACAAAGTTATAAAAAAGCGCTTTAGCAAATTTCTACTATGAGATATTGTCAAATATTTAATTTAATAAACTATAACATCTCGGTTTTCATTCGCTTTAAAATTTAAAATAATAACC
The DNA here is from genome assembly GCA_030264715.1 of Adinopsis sp. GC000173. Lineage (NCBI taxonomy): Eukaryota > Metazoa > Arthropoda > Insecta > Coleoptera > Staphylinidae > Adinopsis > Adinopsis sp. GC000173. The sequence continues at coordinate 35,271 of JARJDW010010095.1, forward strand.
AAAAATGTCATATATTAAAATATTTTTTTACTTTTAACATAAATTATCATAATGAATGCAACTTTATATTCGCTACTACTCAAAAGTTTATGTAACAAAAAAAAACCGAGTTAAATTAATAAAAAATATGCAGTTCAATTGTGGCGTAAAACTGAAACGTATATAAAAGCGAAGAGAAGTTTGCAGGCGGCTGCGATAATTTAGAGTAATTATTGACGCTCTCGTTTTAGTGCTGTTGGAATTGCGGTCGCAAAGCGCATGAAACATGTTCCGGTTGTAGTTTGGCACGTTATTGCGGCTCGTTTTGTCAGCATAAAGATTGGGAGAATCACCATCAAGTGTGCGCCAAGCAGAAACTGATGCCGCTGCGCTCGAACGCGTCGGCGGTGGCGAGCGTCACCGCCGTCCCGGCGACCACCACCTCATCGACGACACAGCAATCGGTCGTCGTGACCGTGAACCAGAGCGGCGACGTCGGCGGTCTGAAGAAGTGACCGTTAAGGCGATCGCGCCGGGCGAAGCAGCGTTAGGCCAGCGAAACGACACATTCACACTCACACACACTAACACACACACAAAATTGATATTTTTTCATTTAATAATTATGATAATATAAATGTATAATAAATTTGTTATTATAATATGAAGTCATTAAACTTTAAATACTTATTAACGATCTTTTTTAATGCAAATTATTCTGTATGTTATTAATTATTATATTAATTTTGTTAATAATTGTGTATATTTAAAATGAAAACAATGGAACAATATGGATTAAAACCAGATGGAAACTATCAGACTTTTAAATGTTATTATGATGTATGATGCAATAAAAAAATAAAGCACTTTCGTCTCAACTCCAATTGTTTTGTTTGTCCATGCCAATGCATTTGAATAACGATTCCTTCACTCTGAACAATAGACATTTATTGATTTATCACTGAATTAAACAGTGCACTATAAATTATTAAATTATTGTTTAAACATGAAACGACGTTTACATTTCTAGCAAGACGATACTTTAGAACGCAATTTTAAAGTCATTATTTACCTAACAATCTTTTTTAAATTGCCAGAGCGATTTGTTATTACATGTTCAATATTAGAGATTTTGAGTTAAATTCACCTACAATTTCCTAAAAGTGTTAAAATACATTAACATAGATTGTATCTATATTTATATTAATTTTAAAATGGTCGTCAATTATTCTTTAAAAACGCAAACACTCATTTCTTTATCGTTAATAAATTCAATTAAATTCGCGATTAGTTATTAAATCTTCAATATTAGAAATTTTGAGCTAAATTTAAACAATTTCCAATTTAGAGTGTTGAAATAGATGGTCGGTAATTATTGTCTAAAAACACACTCATTTCTTTATCAGTAATAAATTCAATAAAGTTGGCTGCAGACACTTGGTGCATCATAATCACTATTTTGTACAAAAATTTTATAAAAACATTTCAACCCAACACTAGGTAAGTTGACACAAATTTATAAGAAATGTTGGATTACTTTTATTCAATATATTTCTATGAAGAAGAAGTATAAATGTAAGAGTTTATATATAAGAGGCAGACATTCTTAGAAATTAAAAATAAGCCATTCATACTTATTGGATTTATTTTTGTAAAAAGGTAATTACAGCACTTTAGAACTTACTTCTTCATCCCTGATGATGACATTTGTTATTAATTTGTGTCACCTTGCCAAGTGTTTTGTTGTAATTGCAAAATATAATGGTGCAAAGCCCAGCTAAAAAACTATCAAATCTTAAAACTCAAATAAAGGTAAATTTTTTGCTCTCATTGACACTAAACAATCGCTCCAAATTATGATGGTATTCATCGCATATGTAATTAGTGAATGCTTTCGAGTGTTCTAGAGTAACGGTGGGTAATATCCGGAAGGCCATTTGCGGCCCCCAAAAAATTTACATCCGGTTCATGTATTTTTTAAACCATACATTTTTTTATAATTATTTTATAGCAAATTGTGACAAATATTTTCCCTTTATAATGATGTTTTGATTTAATAGAAAAATAAAAAATGCACACTTTTTTATAGAAATTTGAATCTGATTATAAAACTTACTTGTATTTAGTATCTTCACGTTTCTTCAACATCAAATTTAAAATAGATTTTTTTTTACTATTCTTGGCTATCAAAGAATTTCCATCGATCTTCATTATAATTTGTCGAAAATGGAAAACAAAAACTGTGTTCTTCTTCTTTTTGGAACGATTTTGGCAAAGTTCGTAAAAAGTTGTGATAAAAGATGCTAAAAATAACAAAAATTGTATAAGTCATGGAAATTTCTAGAAAAACAATTAAAATTGTACAGAAAAGTACCCATTTTGGATTTTTGTGCGATTATTAATAAAACTTTACAAATTTGTGCATTTTTCAGCTAAATTTTTGGCACACAAGTGAATGAGTGAAAAATGAAAATGTTTATCGAGAAATGATAATAAAATGTGCAAATAAAAAATAAACATAATTTATCCTTTATTATTTATTAATTAACGAAATTTAAAAAATAATTTAAAGCTTTGATACGATGCAACAAAAAATATAATAAAGCAAAAGTACTTAAATAAGTAGGCTTTTTAGAATAACATGCAGCTAATCAGAGCAACCTCATCCCAAATATTTATTGCATAAATTGTTTTTGATATTATTTACATTTGTCATTTTTACACTTCAATTCACATTATCGTATACATCTTAGACAAGAATTTTACCACAAATGCATCCAAAATGATGTTCTCGGGGAAGGTGGCGCTTATTACCGGCGGAAATAGTGGTATTGGAAGGGCGCTAATGCAAGTTTTGGCTGGGAACGGCTTAAAGGTATAAAAAACTCTCACACACACACACACCAATATATCTCTAACACACATCAATTTCAAACGACAGGCGGCTACTTTATTGGATATTAAAGAAGACAAAGATTTCATAAATGAATTAAAGGAGGATCACAAAGATTGCCAAGTGCAATTTTTGAAGACCGACGTGACACGATGCAGCGAAGTGAATGGTAAATTTTTGCTACGACTAATTTGATGCGGCTATTTAAGTATACATTGTTACATTTCAGAAGCGTTTCAAAAAGCATGCGAAAAATTCAATCAATTGGACATTGTTGTGAATAATGCCGGCATTATTGACGAGGTCAATCCAGAGAAACAAATGAAAACCAATTTCGTAAGAAAATATTTTTCTTTTTCTAATCAAATTTAGTGTGTGCATTTAATTTAACCAAAATCTTAGTAAATTAAACAATCCCAACATAATCAAATTAAATTAATAGAAATAAGAGTATTTGTATACAAAGTTTGTTCGATAAATAAGCAAGTAGTTGCACATGTTCTGAATGCTCAGTTTTGCGTTTTACATTTTTGGGTCTTGATGAAGTTAATTTATTTGGTAAGAAGTTTGTCATTGAGAGACAAAATGTAAAAATGTAAAACGTAAATACTCTTGAATATGCAAATAGACAACTATTCTTCTTCCATAAAACTTCAACCATTTTCATATCAATCAGAAAGTGACAGAAAATAATTTTGGCCCACGACGATCGTAAAATTGAATTCGTCCTAAAAAGCAAAAACGATACTTTTGACGTTACAAAGTACTTATACGTGCCTACACATTAAACAGTGTTTGCCTTCGAATTATTTTATCAACTGGGACGTTCCCTAAATGTAAACGTACAGATCCAATTTCAACATTATTTTAAATAATTTATCGAACAAACCTTGTTTCCTTTCCTAAGCTTATCCAACAATTTGCATATTTAAGAACGCGGCAATGAATGGTACCGTACTTGCTATGGAAAATTATCTACCCAAGTACACCGCCGGCGATGCTGTTATAATGAATGTGGCATCCGTTTTCGGACTGACGCAAGTCGAATGCATGCCGTACTATTCGATATCAAAGCAGGCTACAATTGCAATTGGCCGCACGCTCGGCACTGATCTAAATTTCCAACGCACCGGCGTTCGCATTGTCACATCGTGTCCTGGGGTCACCGAAACGCCGCTCCTCGCCCAATTCGATTCGATTCGCAAGCACTACGAGCCGGTGATGCTCGATTTTGCGGGCATGTACCGACAAAGGTAAGCGTCAACAATATACATTATCGTTTATATTCTAACTAATGCAATCTTCTGATGTATGCAGTACGTGTTTTTGCGCCGAGGAGATAGCGAAGCTGTTGAACAATGCACCAAACGGTACGACGTGGGTCGTCGAAAAGGATAAGGCTGCGTTTCAAGTATGCTTTAATCCAATCACCGCAAACTATACATTTAGCCCCAGCTAAATCAATAAAGTGTCTATTAAGTGAATAAAAATACCATATATGATGTTCGTTAGTCACCTTGCTTACAAATATAACCTCAAATTTAAAAAAAATATATATGAAAATAATTGATTCAATCACTTATTTAGTAGTAACCAACTAATAATGTACTTACAGCTTAGCTGATATCGTAGGTTTTTCATCATCAAAAACCAGTTGACACTCAATAATACGCATTTAATTAATCTGGACACTTAAGCCTTAACTGGTCCAGGTATTTGTACTGATTAAGACGGACAATAGGTGTAAACGGTCATAGCGTACGTCATCTGTTTTTGTTATGTTTATCACTAAACGATTTTTAATCGATTTCAATGACATCTCTTAGATCACGTACTCTATGAAACCAGCTGTAGAAATAAAAGATGCATTCTTGAGGTACACTATGAGCTTCACGGCCATTGTCCACCTTAATATCTTACCCGCTGATAATGTGATAACAATTTGAAATTATTTTGAAAGAAATGCAGCAGGAATTTGCAGGACGGCCTGTGTAGCGCCATCTGGTAGACAATAGCTACACTTGTCATTTTCAGGAATTTGATTTATTTGGATTGTTTTAATTTCATGATTTTAACAAATATATACAGTCCTTCTAATTGTAAGAACGGCATAAAACAACCAAAAGGTAGATAATGTTAATTTTATACATTATTGTGCACATTCTCAGAGAGACCTGTTTTTTCTAAAAATTGCAATAGTAAATAGTGAAGACTCCTCTATTAAAAAATGTTGATAGATAGGGCCAATTTCTGACATTCTGAAAGTTATAAAAAGGTAAAGTTAATGAAACGATGGTAAATGAGGCTAGTTAACATCTTTCAGATTACGCCATCATCAGAATGAAAGAGATAAAACAAGTTACAGCTTAAATATCTTCAAATTTTTATGCAAACAACATTTTTAAGTATTTTATTATGTTTTTTTAAATTTGATTTAGATAAATAATATCAATATTACTTTTTAAATAACCTGCTGTTTGTACTTGGGGTAATAGGCAACATTCATAGTTCCAAAACTTGTTATTTTGCAACGAATCTTAGGCTGTTGAATTGTTACGGATTTGTGCTTTAAGATAAACAACTATTTTCCCACATACGAGAATGAAGGTTATTTAGAAAGAAGTACTAAGTATCCACCTAACTACTTCTTCCTGCTAATAAGAAATACATGTAGCTGCTATGCGTGATAGTTAAAATGTTATAAAATTTAAAAAGCCTTAACAGTACGTTAAAATGCCTCAAAACGAGTTTAAATACAATATTTGTCAAAACAATTGTTAATAAAAAAAATTATTAAAAATGTATGAACTCGATAGTTTTTCCACAGAGCACTAGGTGCAACACACATTATAAAAATGATAACACAAACACAGCCTGTAACAATGTTTCGCAACAATAAAAGCACATGAATCTTAATCGATTTCAGTTGTAAGCCTTGGCAATATGTTAAAATGCAATATTTTAAATAAAATATTTATCAACAAATTAAGCATTTGAAATATATTCTTACTTTCCAATAGCTATACTTGCTGACAGCATTGAAAAAACGAAATAATTTTGAAAATAAATTTTAATGAGCCATGGCAGCTGCAAAACAATTGCACGTTTGTTATTAATTGACATCAATCATTAAAATACAACTTACAGTAAATTTTTTTATTTTAATATTATTGTTGCTATTGCTATTATTCGGTAATTTTGATACAAACCAATGTTTTCTGGACGCGTGGCCTTTGTGACCGGTGCATTCGGAGGAATCGGCAAGGCATTATCACAAGTTCTCGCTGCAAACGCTTTACGTGTATGATTTATATACATATATATACTTTTTATCAATAAGATATCATCCATGGCATTTTAGGCAATCACGTTAGTAGATGTGAAGGAAGACACGGAGTATATTAACGATTTACAAACTCAGTATAAAGACACTGAAGTGCATTTTGTCAAGTGCGACGTGACAAATTGTCGAGATCACAATAGTCGGTACATCACAACCTGTTAAAATATAGATTGTAAAGCAAAAACATACTTTTAGATGCTTACCAAGAGGCGGTGAATAAATTCAATCAATTGGACATTGTATTCAATAACGCTGGCGTATTTGATGAAATCAATCCGGACCGGCAACTACAAATCAATTTGGCAAGTTATTGATTATTATTCGTTCAATTAGCACGCCAGAAGCTCACCAGGATGTTGCTATATATAACCTAAAATAAATTTTTTAGAATTCTGTGATGGTTGGAACTGTTTTAGCAATGGAAAAGTACATACCGAAGAATAAATCCGGCGGCGATGGGGTGATAATGAACGTATGCTCCGTGGCCGGCTTGCTACCGATCGAATACGCGCCCTACTATTCTATATCGAAGCAGGGCGTTCTATCCATCGGCAGAACGCTCGGTAGCGATCACAATTACAAGCGTACCGGTGTGCGAATCATCACAATGTGTCCGGGCTTCACCCAAACGCCGATGTTTCAGGAAACCCATTCGATTCCCAAGCATTACGAATGTATTAGTATCGATTTCGATGGTGCCTACAAGCAATGGTGAGAATTTAAATTTAACCAGTGGGGTACTGGTCGTTTAGAGACACAGGAACACATTCAAGAATTATTTCTTAGAAGCAGAAGCATTTTTCTCAGATTTTACATTAGTAATGACGAACTTCTGATACAAAATGCTGTTCTGCATTTGATTTATATCTTATCAGATTATAGATTGCCTTTATTATGCTCGGTAATAATTAAATCTGGGCAATTTTAGCAATGTATAAACCAAACTCATCCTTAGAAGAATTTATGGCATTTCTTATTACTGCTCGTTTGAGCTCTTTATATACTTTTTGCAGTAGCACACTTTAGTGATATTTTGAATCAACTTGTCTGATTAACTACTCTTCTTATTTATACCTATAATTAGTGTATCTTACACGTAAACTGTAAGTGTAAACGAATTTATTTAATAATAACACTTGAAAAATTAGCATCCCTAAAGTATACTAAAAATTCATTAAGGCAATGCGCATTTACTAAGTGTCCAGATTCATTTTTTACCGAGCGTATGTTTTTGTAATGATTGAAGACTCACTGTTACTTGGTAGACATTTGAAAGTTAGTCAAAATAGAGAAAAATGTATACAGTGATTAAAATCAACCAACAACCAGTCATTTAGTTGTGCAACACTCTATTCCTTAAAATTATTGTTATTATTATTATTGCATACATATGCGTGCGTCCCGGCAAAAGAAATTTTAGCAGTACTCCACTAATAATGAACTAATAATGTTTGATATGATGAATAAGTTAATTAATTAATTAGCCCATGCCATTTGGCGACTGAAATGGCGAGGATCGTCTGCCATGCGAAGAATGGTACCGTTTGGGTGGTCGAAAAGGATAAATCGGGCTATCAGGTGGAATTGAATCCTATTTGCAAAAACTTTACATTCACGCCAAATTAGCAAGGATGTTTCTCTGGAATCTAGATAGGTTTGATGAAATTTCATTGCCTAAACAGTTTCTAGTTGTAGTTTGAATTGGAACAATGTACAATCTGCTTATTATCAAGGAGGTAAAATGACTAATTACGTTTGTTAATTGTTTTTGTTTGTATATAGTTTGTTTTTGTTTTAGAAATTGTTAATTTAATGGACAAAGTACTGAAACTTTTCAAATTGTAATATATAATACATTTTAATATCGGTCGCTTCATAATGCCATTATAATACATAATTATTGATATAAAAATTAGGTAATTATATTTAACAGCTTTGTCATTTTCTGACATTTTGACGACAAAACAATTGTGCACTTGTTTATTTATCATCATATATATCAGTCATTATAGTATTTCTATTGTACCATTTTTTATCTTCATTTTAATAAAAATAATGTTTACTGGACGTGTTGCTTTAATCACCGGTGCGTTCGGTGGCATTGGCAAAGCTTTATGTCAAGTGTTGGCATGCAACAATTTGAAGGTAAGATCTTACGATTAGACTAAACAGTGACGCGAGTAATAAATAATTCATTTTCTAGGGACTGACATTAGTGGATGTAAAAGAAGATCCAGAATTTCTAGTCCAATTACAAAAGGAAAATGCAGAGTGTGAGATGCACTATGTCAAAAGTGATGTAACCATCTATAAGGATCTAAATGGTTGATTTTATATAATAATATTAAGATAAGTAACATCAATATGAAATGGAATCATTTTCAGATACTTATAAAGAAACGCTCAAGCGATTTAAACAATTGGATATTGTCATTAATAACGCTGGTATTTGTAATGAAGTTAATCCGCAAACACAATTACTAATCAATACAGTAAGTGAAATTGTTAGGTCAGGAGTGAGCAACCTGTTATTCTAAAATGTGATCCTTAGCTGCTTTAGCAAACAATTTTTAAATACAATAATAGATGGTTGATCGATTGCGAGTGGTTTATTCGCGATATATTGTTTAATTTAAAAAAATATTACTCAAAAGGGTTTCAAAATACAATGTCTAAGACAGACTCTGTAGTAGTATTTTAAGTATTTTATTCAATGTTCTACCGTAGGCCATTAAAAGTGCATTATTCCTATAGTGCCTTCGTTTGACTTTAACTGGTCTGAAAAAGCCTCCTTTGGTATTAATATGTCGTATCCTTTTCTCTCTAACACTAGATGTTAAAAGAGAAATTGGATTTAAAATTTGCGCTGAATTCCCTATTACCTGTAGTCCTCTTCGTAGTCACACAGCGGAGGATCCCGTCGAAGTCAAACGAAACCACTATGTTATGAATGTAAACAGCAAGCAACAATTAAAGCACAAATGCTAAAACTGATATATTGTTACATCATTTATCTTTTTCTTATTCAGTATTATGGACTATACGCGCAATGGTCGTGGCACTAATTATCGCAGATTATCAAGTCTACTATAGGATAGTAATAATGCTACAAATCTTAGAAAGTAACGAATAACAAACTAACAAATAGATAGATACTCTCTGCATATTTGTAATATATCTTATAAAACTATTCGATACTTAAAATCTTCCAAAGTAACAAATACATGCTTTTTGCGCATCACTAATATATTGTAAAATAGATAAGCTGCCATAAATGTTGCTGTCCTACTTTAGATTGCTCTCTAGTTGCTCATCCCTGATTAAGATTAAACATAATCTAACATTACTTAATTTACTAATAAACACCAATAATATCTTATACAACCATTCGATACTTAAAATCTTCCAAAGAATAAATACATGCTTTTTGCGCATCACTAAGATATAGTAAAATAGATAAGCTGCCAAAAATGTTGCTGTCCTGTTTTATATGCTCTTTAGTTGCTAATCCCTGATTTAAATTAAACATAATCTTACATTAAACATGAATATAGAATTCGGTGATGAACTCGACGGTCTTGGCGATGGAAAAGTATCTGAAAAAGCGCAAAAAGCCCGATGATGGGATAATTTTAAATACCTGCTCTGTGCTCGGCTTATTCTCGGCTGAATGGACACCATACTATTCAATCTCGAAACAATGTGTGCTCGCAATCGGGCGAACACTAGGCAGCGATCACAATTACGAACGTACCGGTGTACGAATAATTACAATGTGCCCTGGATTCACAAACACACCAATATTTCAACAAGCACCACCACCAAAACATTATAAGCCGATAATGATCGATATTGCAAAATCCTATAAGCAAGAGTGAGTACATACCACGACAATAGTAATGTGTTGATGATAATTTGCTTACTGTGTACATTCCAGACCTAGTCATGTGGCTGTGGAAGCAGCGAAGCTCATCTTCAATGCTGAGAATCGCACCGTATGGGTGATAGAAAAAGATCAGCCGGCAGTTAACATCGAATTAAATGATATTTCCAACTATGTATATATTCCGAATTAATTATATTGCATTGTGCTATAGATGGTGTATTATTAGTGAACGGCAGCGCATGTTAACATTTTTCAGTAGCGGCTATGTTTTTTTGACATTTGATATGTCATACTGACAGTTTAACCAAAAAACAAATGCTTAAACTTATTTATTAGTTGTCAACTGAATGAATGTACACTATATTTTTGTAATGTGATTTTATAAATATTTTTCATAAATATGTTTGCCGGGAGGGTTGCTTTAATCACTGGCGCCTTTGGCTGTATTGGAAAAGCAATATCGCAAGTGTTGGCTTGTAACAATATAAGAGTATAGTTAAAAATTAATCAATTTTAGAAAGGTAATAGATCAAATTTTAGGGGATGACTCTAATCGATACGAAAATTGATAATGAATTTGTATGCGATATGCTAAAGGAATATAAAGAATGTGAGCTAAATTGTATAAAATGTGATGTGACAAATTGCCGCGACCTAAATAGTAAGTATTAACCATTAAAAAACAAACTATTAAACTATGTATTTAATTAAAACACTACTTCCAGATGCGTTTCAAGAAACTTGCTGTCGTTTTGGTCAGTTGGATATTGTGATCAATAATGCTGGCGTTTTTGATGAAATTAATCCAGATAGACAATTATACATCAACTTAGTATGTAGCTTTTTATTTACGTTTGAGTTAAATAAAACATATTTAACTGAATATATAAGCAACCACCGTCTCCAAGATGTTAGAATTTCGAGATTTTCAGACAGCAATAGTTCGGACAATTGGCATACTTAAACTAATTCCAATTTCCTTTCGATAATAATTGAAGAGTTATTAAATAGTGATAATCGATATGACTTGTTACAAAAATGCATCAAAAATGCCAAAGCTAGAGACCGTTTACTACAATTTAAGAAATATTCTATACACCTTGTGCAATTTGCATTATTAAATGGTAGAAGAAATGCCTAATCGGTGTAAAATTTTTAAACTGAAAAACTAATGTTTCGGTTTATGATAGTTTAAAGCATTTTCAAATCTAAAAGCCAAAAGACACCTTTGTATATAATATATAATGGTAATAACTGAAACATTATGCATTAAGAGTAGTTCTTTCTTTTTTCTTTTGGAATACTACACTTAAATTAGGCGTTCATTATTCTACCATTCCATAATACTTATACAATGTTCACATTATTGGATAATACATACAAATTTAATAGCTCTTTAATTATTAATTAAAACTATTTGTGGTTTGTCCATTTAGCAAAAAAAATCATTAAAATTAACGCATTGTGGATAGTATACGGTGTAGACGCAAATAAACAAGCAGACAACTTTAGTTCAGAGAATTCTATACAGTACAATCTCTTGCTCAAAGAACACACATGTTATAATCCTATAAGTACAGCGGCTGTTTTCGTTTCACATTGCAAAGGTCGCAGGTATTTGGAGATAAGCTCTAATAGCATGTGGGAGTTTATCATATGGTCATTCTTTGTGCATTATTTAAGAAGCAAGCGAAGTTCAATTTTAAGACGTGGCAATACTTGAATTTATCCTTCATGATTTTCTGTATGGATATAAAAAAAGCAATGGAATTTTCTAAAAGAAAGTATTTGGAACATTTCGCGCAAAAAAGTTTAGCCTAGAAAATATGGAAAAACTTGAACGGCATAAAGCTGGACACTACTTGCTGCAAAAATTATTACGACGCGGCATTAATTCTAATTTAATAAGCAGACGCTGATGTCTAGTTGAACAAGGTGTCACTCACAATAGTTATGAAAGTTGACGGTATCTGTGATACTATCGAATGATTTATTAAAGAAGTTAACATTCGCCCGATTATTATTGGGGATGATAGTAATGAAGACAAAAATGTATTGTGCGAGGCTACTTTACTCAGTTCTCTTATCTAATCTATAATTTATACGTTGATAGTACGCAAGTTACAAATGATGCCATCCCCGATAACTATTACAGCAAGTGTGTACCCAGCGTAAATACGTCTTAATTTTGTACTAAAGATAACCATATTAAACTTACTTACTATAAGGAAATAAACAAGTATCAAAGCTGCCACGAAAAATGGCTTTAATCGTATAACGAAATTGATGCCAGATATCAAAGAAAACTTTATTAAATTCCATTACCTAATTTTTTGAAGTGTGCGATGAGGTAATTACTATAGAAATGCCCCAAATATTATTCTCTTTCTAAAGTAATAGAAATATGAATTAACACACGAATAGATTTCTTTTTTGGGGCTTAACATACATAGAACTTATATCTGTATTATGCAAAACGATCTAAGCCATTTTTGTTATTATTTTCGATATTGAATGAGAATATATTCATGCATTTGGTGCAGCAAATAAACCTACTTTCAATTGCATTTTTCTCAAAACTAGTTACATATTCAGGAGAATAGAATTTCTAAATGTCATTTTTAATTTTTAAGACAATGTGTAGTTGTGCCCTTGTTTATTTGAAATACAACATCGCATTGTAACCACCCCATATTGTTCCTGATGTGTTAGTTAAAGTTATTTAATCATATCATTTTCCAACTTCGCTGCCTTCGAACAATTGCTGTCTGAAAATGTCGAAATACTAAATTGTTTTAGAATTCCGTAATGATTAGCACCGTCCTGGCACATGAAAAATATTTACCGAAATTTAAATGCAACGAAGATGGAATAATACTAAACGTATCGTCCATTTTTGGTTTAATGCCTATGGAATTCGCACCATATCATTCGATATCGAAGCAGGGTGTCGTATCTATCGGACGAACGCTTGGTAGCGACCACAATTACAGACGGACGTGTGTGCGGATAATCACATTGTGTCCCGGCTTCACGCAAACGCCAATCCTTTCGCAAACCTCATCGATTCCGAAGCACTACGAGCCGATATGCATGGACTTTGACTGCACTTACAAGCAAAGGTGGTTAATTTTGTGCCAAATGTATACATATTTCAAGTGCAATCTACTTACACATTCTCAATCACATTCCAGTCCTTGTCACTTAGCTTCTGAAACGGCAAAAATTATCGCAACCGCGGAGACTGGTTCAGTATGGGTGGTCGAACGAGATCGGCCCGCTACCGAAATTGAATTAAATCCAATTGCGAAGAATTATAGATTTAATCTCTAAATTAATGTAATTATACCTGCAAAGAAGTTGTTTGTGAAAGTATAAAAAATAAAATTTAAGTTTCGAAAATGATTTGTCTTTGTATCCTTTGTATCATCTGGTATCATCGGCACATGTCGCCATCTAAGGAATGATAGCTAACTAAGTATTATATATTATTTTCTTTTACCCATATTGTTGTTATATCAGTATTATTATTTATACAAAAACACAATTAGTGTTATTTGCAAAATTTTATTTAATAAGCTTTTTTCATTCATCTTTTATATATAAAACAATTATTGAATTTACTCAGCAGTAGCATTTTTGTAATTTGTAATTTCGTTGGGTAAATAAAAGCGCTAGATTGAAATGTGGCAGCAACTTTTAATGCCTATCTTTCTCTTAAACAAAAGATGCAAAAATGTTATAAATTACACTGGATAAAAGCAACAAAAAGTCAGTCTTGAACAAGTTAAGTAAAATGTATTCAATGGGAATGTAAGACTGTACAAAACATATTATTGAATACAGATAAAAAAAGCATCAGATCAAAAATGTTTGCAAGTAATTAATTAAAAAAAAGTAAAATAGAAATAATTTAATTCTCATCGACTTCCTGTTCTTGTTCCTCATCGAATTCGGCATCTTCATCAGCTGTTGCCTCTTGGTATTGCTGGTATTCGGAAACTAAATCGTTCATGTTGGATTCAGCTTCGGTGAATTCCATCTCGTCCATACCCTCACCAGTGTACCAATGCAAGAAAGCTTTACGTCTGAACATAGCGGTGAATTGTTCAGAGATACGTTTGAACAATTCTTGAATGGCAGTGCTGTTACCAATGAATGTGGCAGACATTTTAAGACCTCTTGGTGGAATATCGCAAACAGCTGTCTTGACATTGTTAGGAATCCATTCAACGAAGTAGCTGCTGTTCTTGTTTTGAATGTTAAGCATTTGTTCGTCGACTTCTTTCATTGACATACGTCCTCTGAAGACGGCGGCTACGGTAAGATAACGTCCATGTCGTGGATCGCAAGCTGCCATCATGTTCTTAGCATCGAACATTTGCTGGGTCAATTCTGGAACGGTGAGCGCGCGGTATTGTTGGCTGCCTCTTGATGTAAGTGGAGCAAATCCAGGCATGAAGAAGTGGAGACGCGGGAATGGCACCATGTTTACTGCCAGTTTACGTAAATCAGCGTTCAATTGACCTGGGAACCGAAGACATGTGGTAACACCAGACATGGTTAGCGATACCAAATGGTTCAAATCTCCGTATGTGGGTGTGGTAAGTTTCAATGTTCTAAAGCAAATGTCGTAGAGAGCTTCATTATCAATACAATAGGTTTCATCGGTGTTTTCAACCAACTGGTGGACAGATAAGGTAGCATTGTACGGTTCAACAACGGTGTCTGATACTTTCGGTGAGGGTACGACTGAGTATGTGTTCATAATTCTGTCCGGGTATTCTTCGCGAATTTTCGAGATGAGTAGAGTACCCATACCAGAGCCGGTACCGCCTCCAAGTGAGTGTGTAAGTTGGAAACCTTGCAGGCAATCGCACGATTCAGCTTCCTTGCGAACGACATCAAGGACCGAATCGACTAATTCAGCACCTTCCGTGTAGTGACCCTTGGCCCAGTTGTTACCGGCGCCAGATTGTCCAAAAACGAAGTTGTCTGGCCTAAAGATTTGACCGAATGGGCCAGAACGGACAGAGTCCATGGTACCAGGTTCCAAATCAACCAAGATGGCGCGTGGTACGTATTTGCCACCGGATGCTTCGTTGTAGTACACATTGATGCGTTCCAATTGCAAATCGGAATCGCCATGGTAGGCGCCAGTTGGGTCGATACCATGTTCATCGGAAATGATTTCCCAAAACTGGAAGAAGAAAAAAGAACAAAGTTATTATAACAATTCAATCAATATAAAAGAAACATTATTATTAAAAGATTGCATGATAATAACTTTTCCTAATATCCTTAACTCGACGTCATCCGCAAAAGAACTATTACTATAATTTATTATCTTAACAATCTAATCAATCTTCCTAATGCATATTGTAAGTAAGTACGGCTATATTTTTTCTACATCCTCGACAAGGCGCTGTCGCATATTTTTATAATACAAATTGCTATTGTTGCATTCATAGAAAAAAATCAATACGCACACGGTACTAAATTCTTTGTCTTTTATCACCACTACTCGCATACGTATATTTTAATTTCAATTTTTTATTACTACGTTGGCAGTACATTTTAACACGCATAAATTACACAAGCCATAAATTTTAACATCACCATGGTAACAGTAAATAAATACGGCCATTTTGTTTCGACTAAATTTTTTAATTATCGTTGAGTGTGTTTATTTTGTTCATGTTTTGTAATTAAAAATAGCAAAGTGATTAAATCAATTATTATTTATGTGCAAGTGTGTGCAAAAAAATAAAATGTTATAATTATCCACGAATACTAATTAATTAATAATGGTAATTAAGTTTTAAAAACATAAAATTTAAATTAAATTATTAGCATACAATTATGCATTTTACTATTATTTTAATCTAGCCGGTCGATCGATGTGTCGAATTCGGTTTAGTACTTTCACGAAACAATCAAAAATTTATGTATCTTAAAATGTATGCAAATTCAAACATGTGCTCAGTAGAAAATTTCACATTTTGAATGCAAAACGAGTTTATTTCAACGATCATTGTTTAAAAAAGTTGTATATTCTCAAGCAGAGGCCGTAGAACGGAGACAAATGACATAATTGCGAATGAAGGACACATTTTGCAACTCGGTGATTTCTTCTACAAGCTTTAAAACGGGTACAAATGACTCGTCATTACTATATATAGCCTAACAAGTCGAGCTTATATAATATTTCCTTATAAACACAACCCACACACACAACCGCCGATTAATTAAACTTTCTCGGTACGATACTCAACAATTTTTATTTGTGTTATTTTATTTTTACAGATGCAGCTAGGAGAAAAATTTATTTCATATGTAATAAAGGCGCGTACAAAATCATCTTTGGCTGGTGAACGTGAACGCGAACAAGCTTGAAAAGTTTAACGAACTCGAGAAATAGTCACGCTTGAGTTGTAATCAATTCAACTGTAAATGCCTAGATCATAATAATCATAAAAAAATTAATTGTGAGCATCCTGTGAGAGGAATGTGCGTTACGTGTATTTCGGACGGTTGGTACCGGTAGGGTGCGGTTGTAAGGCAAGAGCAAAGTAGGCGCGCTTGCTAGGGTAGAATGCAACAATTCGAATAGGTAATTTTTGAAGCGACTGTACTCTCACCGCTACGCAGCTGCGTCTAACTTGTAACGGTTTTTCTGGCTCCGCATACTAACCGACAAAACAACGCCTTATCTATTTCTCACATAATAGTTACGAGATAAGAATTAAGCGCCAACTTAATCAATATTCATTTCAATGTTGCGATAATCTAGCTGCATTTTGAATGATAGTAAGTAGTAATTAATTCGTTAGTAATACTAATTATCTCTTGCGTCACCATCGTAGCAAAAATGATGAATGTGTAATAAATTTTGATTGAAATGGTTTAGAACGCATTGCAAATTTAGTTTAATAGTTTATTTTAATGTATTTTCGCGAAAATGCAACGATGAGAACACGCGGGCAACAAGATGGCCGCCATTAGCCGGCATTATTGATCCGGCACAAATAAAAATGATAGAAAATAATAGAAATGTAACACTTACTTTAGCTCCAATTTGGTTACCGCATTGGCCGGCTTGAATGTGTACAATTTCCCTCATGGTTAATTCTTTTCTTTTTTAGATATACAAAAATATAATAAAAACTAGTTGAAACACAGATTGCTCTCTCGTTTCACAGTGAAGAACGTAGTTCAATGGCGGTGGCGTCGCTCCGCCGGAAATATTTATACCGGGCCCCCACCCAACCGGCGTGACAACGCGCGCATCTATAACCGTTTTTAGTAAATTCAGCCATGAAACGAAACTACTAATACTAAAATTGATCAACATATTTAAGGATTTGATGCACAATTCAATTATGGATAATTATTTTATTGTTTAATCACAAATTAGTGTTACACCTACATCGTAATATTGTTTCGGTGGTTTGCGAAGAGCGCCAACGCCTTTAACATGGCCAGCATTACAGTTGCCTACATACATATGAATCTATTTATAACCCATTACGATTTTTATGCTAATTAATTTAACTGTTCGACTAGGGATAAGAAAAAAACGATTAATTCGAGTGAAATTAGAATTTTTGTCTCGGATAGGAAAAAAGTGCATGGTTGTTTAATGCCTGCGCATCCATGTATGAAATGAAAACTGGTTGTAGTACTTTTTTGTACTGTTAGAAATAATAATGTAAATTCCATAGTAATTATCGTTCATATTCAATTGGATTGGATCGGAAAACGTGCACGTTGTTATTAGCTACATTGAAACGAATTCAATTCGGATTTTCTTTTCGTTTCAACAACCTTGTATGGAACGTATGCATGTATGAATGTATGTATGTATCTAGCGTGCTTGTTTGTCGAATGTGGGCGATTTTTGTGGAATGAATCGAAACGAGAGAAACCCACAATCGTCACCCAGCCCAACAAATAAGGCATCGTCGGCGTTTCGCCACACATCTGCAAGAAAATCGACTGAGATTTTCATCAACGCGCCGGATTTTCGTCGGAAATCGAGCGGCAGCCGCATCGGCGACGTGAAAATAGCCGAGATGGACGTTCGGCGCGCATCCCACAATGCGTTTTCACCTGGAAAAACGCCGGCTGTGCCAGACCTACCGACTTGATAAATCGCACGCAATATTGTGAATAAACGCGCAAAAATTTAATCATGCAGCGCATTGTTTTCAACTATGTGTAGTTAGTTTCATATTTAATCAACCGAACGGCGGATGTTTGCCTGCCTTTCCAAAAAAATGAAATAATTTATTTAATTAATTGGAACGTTGTTGCTACTGCTGCTAATGCAACAAGGTCCATTTCAAAACAATCTAGATCATGCTTGATGTCATAAAATTAATGAAATTTATTTTGTTTAACTGGAGGAGAACGCGCGACAATCATGCGATAACATCTCACAACTGGATCGTTTGAGGAGGCGGTTATACATATTTTCTAATAGGATGGAAATTATTGATATGGAAAAATGTCACAATCCCACTACAGTTCATTAAATTTCATATGTTTTCTTAACATTTTCACCAAAAACATACAAAATCGGTCAAGTATTTATGAAATTAAGTCCAATTTTGTATTGTGTGATAAATTGATGAAAATAAGTTAATTATGCAATCATGTTTTAAGAACGCACCAGAATATTTAATTCAAACGAAAGTTAGTGATATTCTTATGTTTAATCGTTATTGGAAATGATCAAAACATGTAATAGAATGTGAACTTGATATCCTATTCAATAACAATTCATTGAATTTTGTATGTCTTAGTCGAAATGATACAAAATCGGTTATAAATGAATGAAAATAAATCGCGTTTGCAAATTATGCAATTATGTTTTAAGAATGTGCAAGAACATTTAATTCAAAAGGAAGTTAGTGAAATTCTTATGCTTAATCGTTATTGGAAATGATCAAAACACGTAATACAATGTGAATTTATTAACAATTCATTGAATTTTGTATTTTTTTGTCGAAATGACACAAAATCGGTGACAAATTGATGAAAATAAGCCATGTATGCAAATTATGCAATCATGTTTTACACTTTAATATTTGGTACTCTTTGAGAGCTTAATTTTTAATAAAAATATTTAGTCCGAACGGAAGTTAGTGATATTCTTATTCGGAATCGATATTAGAAATGATAAAAACATGTGATAGAATTTCAAGCCAATATCCTTTCCGATAACAATTCATTAAATTTTATATGTCTTAGCCGAAATGATACAAAATCGGTAATAAATTGATTAAAATAATCACGTTTGCCAATTATGCAACGGAAGTTGGTGATATTCTTACTCTTAATCGCTTTTAGAAATGATCAAGACAGGTAATAGACTGTCAATTCGATATCCTATTCAATAACAATTCATTGATTTTTATATACCTTGGCTAAAAACATGTAAAATCTCGGATAAATTGATGAAAATAAGACGCGTTTGCAGACTATGCAATCATGTTTTAAGAAGAAAATTTTTTACAACAATATTTAGTTCGAGCGGAAGTTATTGATATTTTTATTGTTATTTTTCATTACATTTCATGTGCCTTGACCAACATAAGTACCAATTATACAATCATGTTTTATGCTTCAAAATGTAATACTCAATTTTTAACAGAATATTTAGTTAGAACGGAAGTTAATGATATTCTTATTCCCAATCGATATTATAAATGATTAAAACACGTAATACAATATCAATTCAATATCCTATCCAATAACAATTCATTAAATTTCATATTGTATCTCTCGGCCAAATACATATAAAATCTACTATAAATTGATGAAAATAAATCGTGTTTCACGTTTTACCGCTTGACAATTATCTTATGCTGTAAAATTAGAAAATATCTTAGTTAAAATGGAAATTCGTGATATTCTTATTCAAAAAATGCAAATCTGGGAATTTCTTATTAAAATTCAAATAAGCAACGTTCAAAAATGCAAAAAGTCAACTTGATACGCTATTCTGTGCCGATTTATTACATTGTTTTGGCTAAAAACTAAAATGTGAGGCAGATTAATGTAGATAAATAACGTTTGATGTTTTACGTGCAAAAATTGATAAATAAAGATTTAATAAAAATACTTTAATTAGAATGGAAGTTTATTTTAAAAAAAGCAAATTAAATGACTTAAAAATCAAATAAGCAACGATTATAAATGCAAAATGTCAACTCTATACACTATTCTGCACTTATTCATTACGTTTCAAATATTTTTGCGACAGATTAATGAAAATATAGCATTTAATGACGTTTTACCACTAAATAATTATGCAATCATATTTTATGCTCTACAATTTACAACTGTATCTTTTGAGGAGGCGATTTTTTAACAAAAATAATTTAATTAGAATGGATGTTTGTAATATTCTCATTTGAATATATGCAAATGGAATGATTTTAATTAAGAATCGTATAAGAAACAATTAAAAGACGTAACAAAATGTCAACACAAATTTAATTTTCATATGGGTTTACGAATAAATTGACCAAAAAGACATCCTAAGATTAATAAAATATCTTAATAATTATTCAAGCATGTTTTGTTCTATAAAATTTGTAATTCGGTCTTATAGGGAGATTGTTTTTTAACAAACATACTTTATTCATAACACAAGTTTATGATATTTTTACTTGCAATAACATCAATCAAATGATTTCCAATAAAATGCGATCAAAATATGTACAACAACTGAATTCAATATCTTTTATTGGCTACGCTTGATGTTTTGATATTTGACAATTATTCAATTATGCTTTGATCTGTAACATTTACAATTCTGCTTTTTAAAAATAGATTTTTTAACATAAATACTTTATTCATAACACAAGTTTATGCTATTTTTATTTATAATAAAACCAATCAAATGATTTCCAATAAAATGCGATCAAAATACAATAACTCAATACAATATCATGCAGCAATTTATCCATTTTCGTATGTCTTCGTCAATTTATTAGCTATGATTGATGTTTTAATACTTGACAATTATGCAGTTATGATTTACGTTAAAAATTATAACTCTATCTGTTAAGCAAGCATTTTTTTAAAGAAAATGCTTTAGCTATAAATGGCAGTTCGTGATATTCTTGTTAGAAAAATGCAAATCAAACGATTTATATTAAAAATAAAATAAGACACGCAAAATGTCAACTCGATACACTATCCAGCACTGATTTATTAAACTTCGCATGTTTTCATCAAAATGTTGCATTATCCAAGCGATTTTACTACTACTAAAAGTCGTTAGATTGTTATCTTTTATTGTAATTTTTCATCAAATTTTTGCCAAATCCGTTCGAAGCATGTAAACCAATAAAATTGATCACATTTCGATGTTTAAACGGTTTTTGAATATTTGTAAGTTTTAAATGATTTCGTACGTTAAATATTATACAACATCATTTTAGAATTTCATCTAAAAATTACGTGAATTATGTAGCGTTTTGTGTGGCCGGGGCTTAAATGACAATTTGTCACGATTTAGCATTGAAATATGTTAATTGATTGACGCTAAATGCATTCGAGCCTGTTGCTAATTGAAAACGACGATTTTCATATTGAGCAATAAAAATAAAAGCGCGCTGTGAATGATTTAATTTATAATTTCCTCTCGTCAGCAAGGAAACTCGCGTTAATTAATTCCGAACGTTGAAGATCGAGTTGCGATTAGTCACATATTCACGATTTTACTATTCCATAAATTAGTGCTATGTATGTGTGTGTGTTTATTTTTTTATTAAATAATAGATTCCATTTTATATATTATACATAATTACAATGATTTTTCAGTAGGTTGTATTCAAACTATTTCCAATGATGGTATTAAATGTGCAGCCAATAACATAACATATACAATGCGTTTCATTCAATAAAAAATATATAAGGTATACTCAAATCGTTTAAGACAAACGGCTCTTTAGATCAGTGCTATAAAATGCAGTAGAATTAGAGCAAAATTTAAATTTCTTGCTTCATTCCATTTAACAAACATTGAAATTTTTGAATTTTATTCGATTTTCGTTAATTTTTGTGATATTTTTAGAAACTGTATACTCTGTATGACACCCCATAGTATTAAGTTGGATTGTTACATGTACGGGTAGGGGATACGAGGAGGTTGCATCTATTATTTCATAACAAAACGATTGGAAACCACTGCATTAAACGGAGAATTCTAAAGACTTCTATTGGAATTTGTAAAACAAAAAATGTTTCATAAAACGGATTTTAGTGATAGCTTGTTTTATTATTATTATCAACCAGAAGCATGCTTTCCACAAAACAACTAAAAAGTGCTGCTTTTTGCAAAATTTAATAATTATGTAACCACTTCCAACACTTTTAAGTAAAAATGGTTTTTAAATATAGAATAGTCTTTCAAGTAAACCAATTTTAAGTACACATATAATGTTTTTGGATCATTTTAATTTACATAGATTCATTTGAGAAAAAGTAATTCGTAAGACGAAGATTCGCAATATGAAGCGTTTTCGTAATGGATTAACTTCATCTTATAAGGTTTTACTGTATATGTATATATTTAATTATCATGTCTTATCTCTCAAAGATTTTATGGATGCAGATTTTTCTTTAATTTTTTGATATTTTCCATCAAACAGCATTTATCTTACATTTTGCTAAAATTTTGATGAAAATCTGTAAATGCTTTAATGAAAAATCTCAAAGTCAAAGAAACATATTGTCATTTCCTCATGCAAAAAAAATTCCATATCCAAAATTTAATGTATAAAATATCTCGCAAAGATTAAGTATATAAATAATACCTTGCTGTTTACCATTGAATGAAACACACTATATAGTATAGGTATGCGCGTTGCAAACGTAAGCGGCTAATTAATTAATTAATTTTCATGTTTTCATCATTCAGCGATGATGTCGCAATGCGAGGCTGCGAGGAATTTTGCTATAATAGGCATTTAAACGTTATTGAGGAAACGAACGACGGCTACAGCGCAACACTCGACTTGTTTATTTTAATATTTTATGGATGTAATACGGCGATATAGAACATGCATGATGTCATTATTAATAGCCAGCCACTCAACAAAAACATATTGATTTATTTACATGAATAAAGTAAACTTACATTAATGTTTTAGTACGTAACCTACATCAACATGGGAATTTTGTTGATGTTCAAAGCCCCCGAAATGAATTTAAAATTATTCCTTCAAAGTGCTTACAGTGCCTTGAACCCTTTCCTATTTTGTCACGTTTATTTTTATGTATTTTCTTTACTCAAAGCCTCAAAGTAGTAAAATATTGACTATAATTGTCAGGACATTGGTATATACAAACTTTTTATGGAGCAAAGTAATTAAAACTTATTTCAAACGAAGTGAATTTTTCATTGTGGTTTGTCTTATTTTTTATAGAAAAAATCGGTACTTCTTCGCAGAGCGGTCGTCACTTGAAAATTTTACTCTCCGCGTCCCATTCTAAGCGTGCAGCCTCTTAAACACGTGCGCTCTTGCTGTTTTTTTCTATTGCCCTTCAATGTGTCAGTAACTTATGGGCTTAACGGAAACAGACTTTTTTTCTAACATTTACTAACAACTCCCACAAGGGGGGGATACGCAATTGACATCAAACTCGGTCTGTTGACTTAACCTAATCCTCGCAACCCGTCATAGAAGAAAGAAAGNTTTTTACGGCGCGGCTACATCTTCCTACAAACTGATAAATTCATTCAGCATGTTACTTAAGTGGGGTATGTTTACGTTAAGCTCATAAATCACTGGCACATTCAAAGGAAATAGAAAAAAATGTCAGTTAGAGCGCACGTATTTAAGAGGCTGCACGCTTAGAATGGGACGCAGCTACTTCCGCTGCGAGTTTAGTTTACATGTGCCGTCCAATAAGCAAAAATGAACCGAATTATCAAATATGATTTATTTTCGCAATTGATTTTAGATGTAAGGATTAAAATTTATTACATAGAAATAAAATTATTTAAATTACTGAGTCACTTACCAGTGCATGCTGTTGGCTGGGCTTACGTTGTTAACTTGCGCATCAGTGATAGATATCGACTAACTATCGGTACCAAACTTACTTAACACGTAAGTTTGGTACTTACTCAGCAATAGTCGGACAATACACCAGCGATTGCTGAATCAGGGTTGACGGTCAGTCACAGCCAACGAAACTGATCCAGCAATCATCGGTTGCATTGGTCGATATTGCTGAGCGCGCAAACCGCGGTCGTTGGCCCAGCAACCTGACGCAGCACGTGCGGCACAGGTATGGGCTAATGTCAATTACGCAACAATTGCTGATTAAAGTTCTTTATTTATTATTTATTTAAGCTTCAACAAATGAATCTCAAATTGAGGCACAAGAGATGAAAATTACATCCGATGAAAAAATGAAACTGACTTTATTGGTACATTGGATAATAAAATAGGTATGAATTTACTCCATGAAGGCATGTAAATAAACGCAACTCTAATATGTTTTATGAAATGATAAATTATTTACATAAGAATTAAAATTAATTGATAAATATCAATTGAATATGTTATAAAAAAATATTTTCATAATGCGGTTAATTATATTCCAATAATGAATTTTTTCCTAATCTCAAATATCATTTTTAGAGTCGTTTGTAATTAGCAGCAGTTTTTGGACCAAGTATTATAATGCCGATGCAAATAAATTAGGAAAAAATTGGACGGATGGGTTTAATTTGTATTTATTGTTACGATTCCCGTCACGGGGACTTATTAGTCTTTGGTATCTGTTATCTGTTATCATTATTTCTAAGTATAGATTGTGAGTCATCTCTGATGACATTATATTATTGTAATATTTAATCTTCGGTTACCATCCTACACGTTTAAGTCAACTTTTGACACACCACCCACGGACGCCCACGTCGAACACGATGGACGCCTACGCCGGTTGCCCACAACACCTGGCATGATGCACACGGCTCCAAGGTATTTTGCACACGTTACCAATATCTGCGGATGTTTGTATAAGACACTTCCGAACAATAAAGGAGGTAGTTGATAGACACAGTTGTCAATCATGGTCAGTCAGGGTTGGTAAACAGAGGGTTGATAGAGCCAGAGGCAGTTGAAGTGATTTGGTAGTTGACGAGCAGGCAGACTACTACTATCAATGGGGATCCCACTTCGTGTAATACTCCCATCCCAACATCTTATCCCAATAATCCCAATAAAGATGGCAACCATTATAAATTATTAAATAAACGAGTGCATCTTTATAATTGACTAGCTTCACTATAACCTAAACCAAGCGAGATAACCCCCATGTTACATACGTAACATTATTATACCCATTATGTGTATTGAAATTTAATTGGTATAATTGTCATAACAGCCAAAATCGAAGATCGCCGTTCACATTTCTTGCATCGGCTAAGTGTAAACATAGCATTGTACGAGATATAAATAGAAGTTAATAAGGCCTAAGATTTTGACCGGGATCTATTTAATTCGCTCATTTTATTAAAGAAAACCCAGGAAATGTCATGGAATAGTCAAACCAATAAAGGTTATATTCCAGAATCAGGTCCACGAAATATTCCAATTATAAATTAAAAAATTGAGACCGATTTTAGCATGGCCCTTATTCAAAGCCTTTTGATGGCTTTTAATAAACTCGATTTAAAATTATATTTAAATATAATGTGGTACCATCTAATTTTGCCGTCATCCTACCCCATCGAGCAACTTACTATTATCCACATTTGTTCATCGCATTTTATGCATATGGTATGCAAAAAAATAAACAGTGCAACAAAAAATAAAAATGTGCAAATCCTTGCTTAGCGGGGAATGGTTTCTTTAATCCATTGTAAATCGCTTGAAGAAGCACAAACCATTTTTGAACAATTCGTCAAAGTATTTGGTGTAAAATTTTTAGATTACAATTTTAAAAATTCGTTTAAAGCGATAAAATATTGCAAGTTTTTGATTCAAACAAAATTTCATTAAATTTGAAACAATCCATTGTCAATCACAATAACCTAAATCAACAAAAACTGATTTCTATTTATTTTTTATACCACATATAAAAATGTCATTGAAAATCTTCCGGTCTTTTTTGAATATTTGTTAAGTAAATTATTACCCTATATATCATTGTGGTCGGCAATGGTTATAAAAAAAATTAACATTACAAGAGATTCCAACGCGATTGTCGAAAGTTAGTTAAATATAGTCAAAAGGACATTTTTTATGGGTAAGCTACGAAAAAGGCCTGATATGTTTATTATGACGATGGGGAAATTGTTGATGCCACGTTTGGAAAATAACAACCTGAAGAGCACAAAAAAATTAAAAGCAAGCAACAGTTTACTAAATGTCTCACTCAAATCAGAAACATAGAAGGACCGTAAAGGAAGTCAAAATTATTTTCAAAATTATAATAAACTCATATCAAAAACTCCAAATTGCATTAAAATCTCTTCAAAAACGAGAACCCCGATAAACTCACCTCCTAAATCGTTTTTGAACTTTTCCCAACCAATTAATGATAACCATATATTTATTCCACCTTGGAGTACAGTATGTGAATATCCGCCAATTCCTGATCGGCATATGTGCGGATATGATTTATTTAAAGCTAATTTCGAAACAGATCGATGACTTGATGACAACATTGTAAATGCTTTTTTTTAAAATGCAGGAAACCACCAAAAAAATCTATCAATATGATCTGTATAGATAGCTTTGTAACGCAAAAAATTGAAAATACTCAGGCTACTTTAGTAAAATAGGCGAATAAAATAAAACTAGAGTCCTGGAAAAAAGATTTTTGGTTAATTCCCTATAATCTTAATAACTGCCACTGCACGTTATTTTTATTAAATTTTCGTAAACAAGAAATAGTATATTTGGATTCTTTACATAATCCTGTCTTTTAAAAAAATTGTTATATCAAAAAACTTACTTAAAAAAATGCATCAAAGTGAAATATATTGGGATAATTGGGTGGTATACCAACCAAGCGATATCCCAAGCCAACGCACCGGCGGTAAAATTGGTGGGAATTGTGGCATCCACATATGTATATGGGCATACATAATTTCAGTTAGCATTGCGCTGAAATTTTCTGAAGCAGATATGCCCCAAATAAGAATATGGATATTAAAGGAATTGTTGGAAAAAGAAATGCCATATCAACATATCATTGACCAACAAAGCATTTTGAAATGCCGCAATTCTCAAAAAGTAAAACTGCAGGTAATTATGTAACGACGGCTGAATATTGCGCAAATTTGACCAACATGTAAATACTTAATGTAAATAATATGTTTTAAGAATGTGTATAGTTTGTTACTTTTTAAATATATTTTTTTTATGAATCTAATTAAATTAAAACAAAATAAACGAATTTCTGTTTTAACATAACTTTACCTCTACCTTTCTTCTATATTGCTCTGCATGCTGCAATATTTAATACAATAACTTGTAGTCTTACCAATTGGTCAGGTGTCTACCTATATAATCCATTTGTCTGTAATACTCACTACGTATATTCATTATACCTACGTGGTTTTATAAAATCAATCAAAGATCTAATAAACACAGAATGGTAATATGAAAAATATTTGTGTAAACATCGTCGGCATCGTAGCGTCGCTTCTAACAATAATAATTGAATGAAACTTTGGATTTTTATTCTTAAACACATTAACTAGCAATTACCAAAATTTCAAGTAGGGATCTTAATACGAACCTAATTAAAACGTGCATAAGTTGATATTAACTCGTTAGCTTGAGCTAGTTATAATTCACGTAATAAATAATGATACTAAGTTTATTGATTAATACAGATATGATAAAATATGTGTCAATTCTTTGCAGTGGCTTTTTGGGCCATCATCTCTTCTTATTCTTCGGGTATTGATTTTCCGCGCGACGCTCGCATTGTTTTAGATACAGCAGCAACAATTTGGAAACCAAAGCGAATCGATGCCTCAAATATTTAAATTGCGCCACCCGAAACGCTGGGCTGCTATTCTTGCGAAGACGTGTTCAAAGCAACGATCCCACTGCTTAAAATGCATCGTTCGGCTGGTAAATTTGAGCGATAGACCGTACCCCCCACGTCTGACTCAAGCTTCCTCACCTTACTATCCCTCCAAAACAAACTCACGTTGCTTTGTCGAAAAAGATTGCTTTTTACCAACTGTTTTCAAAGTCACCTTCGTGTTCCCCTTCGCTTACTTCTTCCCAATGTAAATCATATGGGAAAAGCAATGCGTTGCTTTGCTATCTCCACGACTTCCTTTCTCAACGATCGTGGAAAAGCAATGCGTTGCTTTGCTACCTCAACGATCGTTTACTGAGTCAACTCATTTTTGTCGGCAATGAAATGCTGTGTATCGATACACATAAAGTTAAACAAATATGCATCAATAAGATTAGTGAGA